>SJYX01015008.1:184187-205303 GCA_006410675.1 Oreotragus oreotragus | reverse complement strand
AAAAAAACTCCTCTTTCTTTAGAAGTATGGTGAGTTCTAATGTCACCAGCTCCACTCATGGACAAGCTTCAGGTCTACATCGTCCCAACAGAAAGGATACACAGAAGGAGAATGGTTCAAGGGTAGACAAAGAGCTCATGACCCCTGGGTAGCAGCTGGCTTATCGCACTGAAAAATGAGTTAGGGATTATTAAAATCTAGGACCATACTAGGAGTTTTACTATCCCTTTTTACCAATAAGAGAACGGTTACCTCCATAAGATCCTATGCTGTGGCTAGGATACCTGGATTCAGCTCAATTTTAACTGAACTACCCATTTATCTACTCTCTCCCCAATAAAAGGCAGGAGTCAAGACTTACTCGTCTTTGCAGCACTGATATCAAGCATGTTGCCCAACATGGAAAGTACAGAAAGTGCTCCATACACAAGTGTTGTCATATCTGACCCAAAAGTGCAAATTCTTCCCTTAGCCTCTTACATGCTGCCTTACAAAGAACAGAATGCACTTCAGATCTCCGCTGTGCCTCCTTCGTGATCTTAACAGATTTACTTAGGCACTTAGTTTTGTTTTCCTATCTCACAACCAAATCCATTACAGTCATTTTCTTCCCCATAACATGTGAAAAAAAAAATTTTTTTTTTTTAAAAATTCCTTAGTGGCTCAGTGGTAAAGAATCTCCCTGCCAATGCAGGGAGACACAGGTACCATCCCTGGTCCCATTAGACCCCACAGGCCGTGGAGCAACGAAGCCTGTGCACCACACCTCCTGAGCTGGTGCTCTAGAGTCTGGGAGCTGTTGAAGCCTGCAGGCTAGGGTCTGTGCTCTGCAGCAGGAGAAGATGCTGTAATGAGGAGCCCAGGCTCTGCAACAAGAGTGTAGCTCCCGCTCTGCAACGAGAGGAAAGTCCACACAGCAGCCAAGACCCGACCCAGCCGAAAATAAGTGGGTGAATAAATAAATTATAAAGAAGGAATAAAAATGAAGGGAAAAGCTGAAAGTACAGTGGACAGAAATGCATGCCTTCCTTTACTAATACACTTACAGGGACAGTGTTAGACAGAGAAGCCCAAAGTAGTAAGAGCCCATAATTAGGACTCTTCTGTTCGTTTGCTTCCATCTCTAGGAGGTCCAGTACAGCCTGCATTACTGTCTGTTTAAAAAAAGAAAAGAAAAGAAATATTGTCAAACCAGAGCTATGTGACCAAGACTGGTATGAATAAAGATCATCTTTCTTTAATCTGAAAGATACTATTTTTGCTATTCTTAGGTTTGCGATTTCAGGCATGCTAAGGGATTTACATACTTACTGGTAGAATAGTAATTGGAAGTAGGGATTCTGGGATTCAATACTTTTACCACATTGGTTCAAATCCTGGCTTAATTTTTTAAACACTTTATTTTTTAGAGCAGTTACAGGTTTACAATAAAATTAAGAGGAGAGTACAGAAACTTTTCATATAACCCTTGCCCCCACATCTGCGTAGCTTCTCCATGGTTGTCAGCATCACTTACCAGAACTGGACATTTTTTTTTACCAAAGACGAAACTAAATGGATATATGATAATCATCTAAAGTGTACAGCTTACCTTAGGATTCATTCTCGGTGTTGTAAACTCTATGGCTTTGGACAAATGCATAATGACATCTATTACCATTAAAATATCACACAGAGTATTTTCATGTCCCTAAAACATCCTCTAGGCTCTGTCTACTCATCTCTGCCCAGTCCCTAACAACCACTGATCTTTCTACTTTCTTCATAGTTTTGCCTTTTCCAAAGTGTCACATAATTGGAATCAGACAGTACATAGCCTTCTCATATGAGCTTCTTTCACTTAGTAATATGCATTTATGGTCCCTCCATGTCTTTTCACGGCTTGATAGCGCATTTCTTTTGAGCACTAATACTCTATTCTCTGTAGGTAGCACAGTTTATCCATTTACCCACTTGCCTGTTGAGGGGCATCTTGGTTGTGTCTAAATCAGTATATTATAAATATTGCAATAATCTAGAACTATGCAGAGAACTGACATTTGACATGGACGGTGCCAGGTCAGATCAGGGCTACATCCAAGGCCACCTACTGTAGCTGTTCTCAGGCCATCACACAAATTCCATGAAAGCATTTCCTTCATTGGAAGGTTTCCCAGATTTGCCTCTGCCAGTGGTCATCTCCATCACCATGAAGAAACTCAGACATTGTAACATTTCCATTAAACTTACTTGTGCACTGTGAATCTTAAATAGGCAACAGAAATAATAGCAGTCACTGCTTTGGAAGGCAAGTACTGTTTTAAGGGCTTCAGAGGGATCTAAGCATTCAATGCTCACCCCAGCTCCAAGGAGTAGATCTGTTATTTTCACTGTTTTACATTTGAGAAAATGAAGGTACAGTTAAGTTGGGGAACTTTGCTAGAGACATACAGATTGTCACTCGTTGAGCCGGGATTGAATCCTGGGAGCCTGGCCCCTGGCTCCAGTGCCCATAATCTTAGCTACTAGGCTATCTGCCCTTTGAAAGTGAAGGTTGCTCAGTCATGTCTGACTCTTTGTGAGATGCCATGGAATGTAGCCTGCCAGGCTCCTCTGTCCATGGAATTCTCCAGGCAAGAATACTGGAGTGGGTATAGCCATTTCCTTCTCCAGGGTATCTTTCCAACCCAGGGATCGAACTCAGGTTTCCTGCATTGCAGGCAGATTCTTTTCTTTACTATCTGAGCCATCAGGAAAGCCCTTTAGGGACAATCTTAGCCACTAGGGCTACGCTGCCCCTTAGAGACTCAATCCTTAATTTATGGATTAGGGATTTGGAGAAGTGCACTACACTAGGAATACAGTGGTTTTTCTTCAGATTCTATAATATGGAAAACACCAATTACATCACCATCAAAGTAAACACATGACTAGAGGCTGTTCCTGTTACTTACAAAGAATGTAATGTTTCAAAAGTGATTAACCCTGGCTTTCTGGTTTTAACAATCCCCTGTTTTCCAGGCATTGAAGTTGCTGTGAAAAATAAATGAGTAATGAATTTGTGAAATGTGTAATACTATGGCTGGCACACAGTAAGCACCCCATAAATGTCAGCAATGTCTTATTGTTTTTGTAACAATGGATTAGCAGGTTTGAAAATAATTTAAATACAAATTTCATTTACTCCTGATTTCTATCAGATTTACAATGCAAGTTGTTATGGTACAAAGTTAATATTTCATTGACAATCCTACAGATATATTTCATTCTCTTGATAGGCTATTCTGTAGCACAGTCTTTTAAAATAAAAACATTAGTTTAATATATATCTAGAATAACATGGGAGAAGTCATTCAAGTTAAGATATGATAAAATTATGATGTGATAAGAGTGTGTATAATATTAAAAAAAAAACCTTCTTCTAGTCTTTTGCTTAACTAGGCCATTGAGGGACTTCCCTGGTGGTCCAGTGGCTAAGACTCTGTGCTCCCAATGCAGAGGCCCTGGGTTCAATCCCTGGTCAGGGAACTAGAGCCCAAATACTGCCGCTAAGACTCGGTGCAGTCAAAAAAAAAAAAACAAAAAAAAAAACCCTAGGTCATTGAAATCTACTTATACAGTAAAAGACAACAAAATCTTTTATTTTCTTCTTAGCCCATGTTTTTTAAAAAAATTGTTGGTATAAAGACATAAACTCTGTGTGAACACTGTTGGAGGAAAACAGAAACAAATTTTTTTTTGAAAAGTTAAAGATTCCCTAATTTTTTATTCCCCGTACCACTACCACAATTTACAGGGCAATATACCTGATGTAATGAAAAGAAAAAAATAAAGCTACAACAGATAAAAGACCTCAGGAATGTAACAAATAATTGACATTACATTGCATTAATCAATAGCTGCACTTTTTGCAAACGGTGGGTATAACAGTCCGGAACAGAAGGGTTTCCTGTTTAAGCTGCAGTAACTTTTCCGACTATGGATCATCGTTCCTTCTGTGGCAGATTTTTACAGTTTCTCTAACGCGTTTGGGACGACTGTCTCAAAGTAACCTGCAGCTTTCCTGACAACTCCTCGCTCTCTCTCCAGCTGAGAACTGTAGTCCTTTTTTCCCAAGTTTTTAGAGTTTTCTGCTACCATATCCACCACTTCCACCACCAGATCCATAATCGCCACCATAGAGACTGCCTGAGCTTCTTCCACCAAAACTGCCCCCTTTCATGGGAACATAATTTGACTGCTGTTGTCCACTATAATTTCCAAAATCATTATAGTTTCCACCACCACCATAATTACCTCCAAAATGTCCTCCTTCATCGTAACCATCATATCCTCCACCACCGCCCCCATATCCACCACCCTGGTTTCCATATCCTGTCCACCACCGTAACCTCCTCTACTGCTATAAGCAGGACCACCGCCACAGGTGCCTCCATCACCTCCAAATCCATCCTATCCCCCATCACCTCCTCCACAACTCCCTCTGCTGCCACCCCCTCCATCACCACAGCCTTCTCTTCCACCAAAGTTTCCACCATGGCCAAAGTTACGTCTACCACCTCCAAAGTTTCCTCCACGACCCATAAAGTTGCCAGACCCACCTCCACAACCTCTTTGTGACCCAGCAGATTGCATCTCTTGTTTAGAAAGGGCCTTTTAAAAAAATGAAGTCACACAGCTCATGAGTATTCAAACTGAATTTGGTCCCAGCCACCAACACTGAATAAGCTTCACCAAAGTTCAAAATCTGTCTTTATTCAAAGAGGGAGTTCAAGTACTTATGATTAAAGTATCTCATTTCTTTAAGTAAGAAAGAATAAATGCTATTCCAGAATTACTGTCAGTGGGGAGTTTTAAGTGAAGTGAACTAAAAGTCGTTCAGTCATGTCCGACTCTTTGCGAGCCCCCATGGACTATATGAAGTGAAGTGAAGTGAAAGTCACTCAGTCATGTTTGACTCTTTGCTACCCCATGGACTATACAGTCCACGGAATTCTCCAGGCCAGAATACTGGAGTGCGTAGCCTTTCCTGTCTCCAGGGGATCTTCCCAATCCAGGGATCAAATCCAGGTCTCCCACATTGCAGGTGGATTCTTTGCCAGCTGAGCCACAAGGGAATCCCAGGAAGTTTTAACTGGGGCATTAAAACCCCTGTTTTATCTACTTGGGTCCAGCTTTTATACACATATGGTCTTGCCTCTAAATCCTGGAAAATAATGCAAAGAAAAATGTGTTTGTCTAGATCTGTTTGTAAAATAGAATTCTTAGCCGAGACAAAGTTTGTCAGTGAAGGGCATCCCAGTTTAACTTCCTTTCCTTTTGGCTGTTGACTGTTTAATTATGAATAATGTGTATACGGTGATTATATTTCTTTTGTACTTTACTGTATTATTATTTTTTTAATTTAAGAAAATAAAAGGCAATGTGATTTCGCCCCTTTTCCGTCTTTTCAGAAATGCCTTGCAGAATACAATGACAGCTTATGATATACAGCAAAGACTGTATGCATTAAAGAATTTAATTCTCCAGCTGTCCTGGTACCCAGTCTAACTTTCTATGTTCTCTGTTCAAGAGGGAGATCCCCAAACATTCACACATTCCTTTTTTTTTTCCCTAAAGTGAACTTCCCCACCAGTGTTAAGCAGAGTTGTTTAAAATAACACTTGCTATTGTTAACTAAAAGCAAATAAATAAAAATATTTGATATCATCTTTAAGTGCTAAAAGATAGGAAGTGATTTCTTCAGTGATGATAACAATGATAAATTCTTACATAATCTTTACTCTCTTCCAAGGGCTTTCCAAATATTAACTCGATGGATCCCACAACTCTATGAAGTAGGTGACAAAACTTAAGACCAGGAGGTTAGGCACCACATCCAAGGTCACAGAGCAGTGACTGGATTTGAGTCCAGGCAGTCCAGGCCAAAACGAAACCCAGCCTAAGAGGGTGAGTCTGGAGAATCAGGTAGTTTTCCAAAGCTTCCAAGGATTCTAATGAGCAGTCAGGACTAAGAACCATGCATTAGTAAGCATCAGAACCATCTGGAAGGTGCATTAAACCACAGATGGCTTGGCTCCCAGGGTTTCTGCCTGAGTGGTTCCCAGGTGATGTTGGTACCATCAGTCTAGAGACCACATGCGGAGAAAAATAGATCCAGGACACTTAGAAGAGTGACTCCTGGTGCCTTGCTCTTTAAGTTTTATATCATACTCAGTTCAGTTCAGTTCAGTCGCTCAGTTGTGTCCAACTGTTTGCGACCCTATGAATCACAGCAAGCCAGGCCTCCTTGTCCATCACCAACTCCCGGAGTTCACTCAGATTCACACCCATCGAGTCAGTGATGCCATCCAGCCATCTCTCATCCTCTGTCATCCCCTTCTCCTCCTGCCCCCAATCCCTCCCAGCATCAAAGTCTTTTCCAATGAGTCAACTTTTCACATGAGGTGGCCAAAGTACTGGAGTTTCAGCTTTAGCATCATTCCTTCCAAAGAAATCCCAAGGCTGATCTCCTTCAGAACGGACTGGTTGGATCTCCTTGCAGTCCAAGGGACTCTTAAGAGTTCTCCAACACCACAGTTCAAAAGCATGGTTGCATTTGAGGAGAGAAACAGTGAGTGGTGGTGACCTCAGGGAAAAAGTCAGCTTTGTCAAGCTTTATTATCTTTGCCTAACTGGCTGTAACTCCCACCGGAGACTTGACACAAACAACTCTATAATCAATGGGTGTATGCTAAATCACTTCAGTCATGTCCAGCTCTTTGTGACCCTATGGACCGTAGCCCGCCAAGCACCTCTGTCCATCGGATTCTCCAGGTAAGAATACTAGAGTGGGTTGCCACGCCCTCTTACAGGGGATCTTCCCAACCCAGAGACTGAACCGGCGTCTCTTACATCTCCCTCGTTGGCAGGCGGGTTCTTCACCACTGTGCCACCATAAATCAATTTAAAAAGAAACTCAGACTATTGTGTTATTTTGTTATCTGTAGCCTCAGTTTTTCCTTTATGGAAAACAGGGTTAATTCCTCCCTCCCTGTTGTGAGGATGTAGTAATAAAATAACGTATGTAAACATCCAACACAGTGGATGGCAAAATGATATCTAATGCGTTTCATGATTTTTAGCAACAACAACAACCACAAGAAAAGCTAAGGAATACTTACCGGGGAATTATCTTTTGCAGATTTGTATGTTTTTATATCTGGAACGTTTTTCTCAAAAAGTGCTAGAAGCCACTTTTTGGATCTTGACCAGTTTCTAGGTGATAAAGAATACATGTATATATTAACTGAGAAGCACTCTAGGAGTAATAGATCACAGCAGAAAAGAGACACTGTCTATGGAATCTTAATTCTCCAAACATCTTCTTTTTCTGCAGGAACTTCATGAGAGGTCTTCCTTCAGATTTATCAGTGCCCAGGGAAAACTGAGGGGGCAAGGCAGCCACATTTTAGTGTCTTTTGCAAAGAAATGCTTGCATTCCTAGGGGACCAGAGCTTAATGAGAAAACAGGGCCTATGACTTGCTCAGCCTACGTTTACTCTGGCTACTGCCAGTCTCAGGAGGATGAAAAACTAGCACAGTGACCTGTGATTGGGTTAGATGAGGTAAAGCAAAGTGACTAAGAGCAAAATTTTTAATCTTTTCTGACCAGTCATCAGTGTAGACCAACTGCCAAGAAACTAAAAAAAAAAAAAAAATCACATTACTTTCTAATCAAACCATTTCATAAACATTTATCTGAGCCAGTGAGAAATACAATTGACCACAACAACTATTGCCAGGGGAGAATATGGACAAAGTCTGATTCTGACCCAAGTCACATGTGATAATGCAGGAATGACTGGTAAGAGTAAGCTGGAAATGGCATAGAAGGGAAATGACACAGAAGGTCTCAAAACAGACTTTTCACTTCGTCCTCATATTCTCCCCTTCCCCTCGTTTCTGTTCCTCAAAATGAGACTAAAGAAAGAATCCATCACTCTTCTTCAGTTCCTCCCTCAGTTCACACACACACACCTAACTGCTCATAAGAATTAGTTTCCGCCTCTTTCACGTAAACTGCTATTATATCTACTTAGAATAAAGAAAGGCATGTAAATATTAATGGCTGAGGGGAGCTTGAAAAGGGAATTAATACAGGAAACAGCTGTCTACCTGAGGAGGCATTCTGGCAACTGGGACCCATATTCGAAACTTTCATCGTAAGCTTGAAAGTGCTGATGAAACTCCCTGATTTTCCTCTCGTCTGTGGGAAACAGACCTTTTTTAAAGAGTATGTTCACCGTCACTGGGTAAAGCAGGTGCCTGCAAAGATAGAAACACACAAAATGTCAGAGCCAATGGCCAAAGGAGAAAGGGATACAAGAAGCTATTACTGGACAGCTAGATACTAGGGGTAGACAGTCAAACGTGGGGCTGCCAAGGCTACAGTGGTAAATAGCCTGCCTACCGATGCAGGAGACATCAGAGATGCCAATTTGATCCCTGGGTTGGGAAGATCCCCTAGGAGAGGAAACGGCAACCCACTCCAGTACTCTTGCCTGGAGAATTACATGCACAGAGGAGCCTGGTGGGCTACAGTCCATGCGGTAGCAAAGAGTTGGATACGACTCAAAAGACCTAGCACACCTGCATACACGCAATCGTACGTGATAAATTTATTGGGGGAAGTCACTCTTAAGAGCTTTTAAGAGTTTGGTTTCTGTGCTCAAGATAACTTGGGGGTAAAATTGTGGTCTTATTTATCTAAAGATTTTCAAATGCTTTCTAAGCAAGTATTGCTCGATTCTGATAAATGTGAGCTTAAAACTCTTAGGTGGTGTTTCAGGGGGGCTCTGAAGAGCTCTGGTACCATAGTTCTTTACATTTCAGCACAGAAAGATTCAGCGAGAGGCAGAGTGATAGATAAGGAGTGATTTATTAGGGTAGGATGCTTGTGAGGCTTACGAGTAGTGGCTCAGAGGAGGCTACAACCCAAGAGCTTACTGGGCTACAGTTGTACAATCAAAGGAAAAGTGGGGAAGCGGAGAAGAGCTTCTGTTTCTTGAGCAGATGTCATGCTTCCATCATCAGTCCCTTCTGCTGGTTGGGCAGGGAGGGGAGTTTTCTTGTCCCTGCACGGTCAAGCTACGTCCATAGATTACTGTTTTTTATGTGTACAGAGAGCACGTCCTAACTTACTGAGCTCACTGAGCTGGGTGACGGTCTCACGCCACCATGGTTATATTGTTTTGGGGCATGTCTTGTGCCTCTGTGCATGTTTTTGTTGCTAAGCAAGCCTGGTTTCATGGTTAAGTAAATCTGTTTTCTTGAGTAATCATTAACTTACAGGGGCCTCCCATGTTTTTTTCTACTTGCAATCCCCTAGTGGGATTAACTATTTAATTTTGTCCCTATACTCTGTCCTCATCAAGCTGATACACAGAAAAATTCAAGACAATTTCAACAAGTATTGATTTTTAGCAAATAACAACAATAACCGAGATACTGCTCTTACCTTTAGATAGCAGCAAAAAACAATAACCAAACAAAGAATCAAGGGCAATATTAGTCACCAAATTCCTAATATCTCCCAGAATCTTAAGACTTTGAACCATACTGAAAATTCTAATGAAGTAGTGAGAAATGGAATATTTCCTGCCATATCAGTAAACAAAGGATGTCACAGTCATCAGCAACTGTAGCCACCACTGATGGTGAGCTGGTGAGCCCTGAGGAAACTCAGGAAGGAAAAGAATACCTGCCATCTGGCAGCCCTCAGACTGCAGCCACTCCCTGCGGTGAGCCCCAGGAGCCTCAAGATGTGAAAACATGGGATATTAGCCCCAGAGAGCTGAGGTGCCTATCAAATGAATGATTTCAGTGAGCCCAGACTCTTGCATATTCCCAAACACAGAAAAGTGCTAAATTCCTGAGATATGTGCTTTTCTTTGATTAATAAAAATCTTCTGATAGATGTTCAGACTACTTGTCCTTTGTTGCAAAACTTCTATATGACCTGGCTCCTGGTCTCACCTTTTCAGAGCAGTTCTCTCAGGGTAACTCGAGATGTTGAAGTTGAAGTTTTAGGGCTTGAAATCCTAAAAATTCCCACCAAACAAAACATAACTCTCAGCTTTTAGGCTGTGAATATTTCTGAAGTCTACAGTATCTGTCATCAGTAAGTTTTCCCTCAAGTGAATAAAACTACTGTGGAATACTTATGTAAAAGGATATCAAAGATTAGTAATACTAAGTGCTGTTTCTTCCATTTTTGTTTGCCATCTCTCATTTACAGAAAATTCTCAGGATCTCCTTCTGTCACAGTTTCAAAGTTATTCAAGAATTTGTTTTGTTGTATATATTAGGCATGTCAAAAGTTTGGTTGGTTGGTTGTTTTCGTTTTTATTTTTTCTGTCTCTATTTCTAGACTTCTAACAAAATATTAAATGTTGCTGTGCTTTACGAGTCTGAACAGTTGAATCCTGCCTCCAGTATCAGGGCATCCCCCTGAGATGGAAAAGTGCCTCATGGGTAACTTCAATTTACCAAATCTCCCTGCACGTGGTGGGGATTTTTCACATGGCTCCCGTGCTCAGCCCTGACATTTGTCAAAAAGCTCCGGAACATAACTGAGCACTACCTGGCTCCCCATACTGTCTCACCATCTCAGCATCTCTGCTCTCAGAGGACTCTGGGCTCAGTCCTGAGGTCCCATGGTGGCTTTGTCTAAGCCACCTTGTGAAGTCTCACAAACGTCTCCTGGATCCTTGTCCTCTACTTTGCAACTCTCTCCTCTCAATGTCCTCTTGTTCTAATAATCACAAATTGCAGTGAATGCTTTATCAAAATTCTGGTGGATACATGACCATTGCATGAAGGAAACCCATGTAGAGCATACAAAATTGTAAGGAATGACTAAGAAGAAATTATTATATATGTGCTAAAATAATTTTATTGGTTTGTTTTTACATGCCTGCTAAGCTGCTTCAGTTGTGTCTGACTCTTTGTTACTCCATGGACTGTAGCCTGGCAGGCTCCTCTGTCCATGGGATTCTCCAGGCAAGAATACTAGAGTGGGTTGCGATGCCCCCCTCCAGGGGATCTTCCCAACCCAGGGACTGAACCCATCTCTTATATCTCCTGCACTGGCAGGAGGGTTCTTTACCACTAGCGCCACCTGGGATCTATTGGTTTGTTTGCTTAACTTCAAACTGAAGTACTAAATGAAAACTGCCCGTTAATTAGAATTTAAAAGATCAACAGAATTTTTTAATTGCTTAGTAAGGTAGATTTTATAATCCACCACATAGTATTTCAGGTCCAACATAGAGGCTTCAAACTTTCTTATTCCAAAAAAAGAAAACAAAACAAAAATAACACGGCATCGATTTACCTCATAAACTTGTTCAGGTCTGTGGTCCCGTGAGTACCTAAATTCTGCAACTGTTCCTGTAATTCTTCAGTCAATTGTCCAGTGAATTTGTATAGGTTGAGAATCCCCATTTTCCCTTTCACCGTGATATAAAGTTTCTCGTGCAGTTTTAAAAAGATATTCTTTGCGATGGATGCTATAAACAGAAAAAACACTTTTCAAAAGAAAGCAACCACTTCTTGAAGTAAACAGTCAATATGTCTTGATCAGCAGGAACTAGAGCCAAAGGTGAATCAACATAGACTATTTGCCTGCTAAGCTGCTTCAGTTGTGTCTGACTCTTTGTTACTCCATGGACTGTAGCCTGGCAGGCTCCTCTGTCCATGGGATTCTCCAGGCAAGAATACTAGAGTGGGTTGCGATGCCCCCCTCCAGGGGATCTTCCCAACCCAGGGACTGAACCCATCTCTTATATCTCCTGCACTGGCAGGAGGGTTCTTTACCACTAGCGCCACCTGGGATCTATTGGTTTGTTTGCTTAACTTCAAACTGAAGTACTAAATGAAAACTGCCCGTTAATTAGAATTTAAAAGATCAACAGAATTTTTTAATTGCTTAGTAAGGTAGATTTTATAATCCACCACATAGTATTTCAGGTCCAACATAGAGGCTTCAAACTTTCTTATTCCAAAAAAAGAAAACAAAACAAAAATAACACGGCATCGATTTACCTCATAAACTTGTTCAGGTCTGTGGTCCCGTGAGTACCTAAATTCTGCAACTGTTCCTGTAATTCTTCAGTCAATTGTCCAGTGAATTTGTATAGGTTGAGAATCCCCATTTTCCCTTTCACCGTGATATAAAGTTTCTCGTGCAGTTTTAAAAAGATATTCTTTGCGATGGATGCTATAAACAGAAAAAACACTTTTCAAAAGAAAGCAACCACTTCTTGAAGTAAACAGTCAATATGTCTTGATCAGCAGGAACTAGAGCCAAAGGTGAATCAACATAGACTGTGAGATGGTGAAAGCCTTAACAGAGTTTGCAAGGCCTTCTACCGTCTCTGCAGCTCTCCAGTGGTATTTCCAGTGTCTTCGCCCTCCAAATATATATTCCAGGTAAAAAACACTCTTTTTTACATCTCACCATGTCATGAACTGTTCCATCTGCTCAGAATGTTATCTCTTTTTGACAACCAACCCTCACTTCCCTTACACACCTATAAGATATACATTTCTCCTTCTGACTTCTTTTCTCCTTTAAGTGTCTTAAATATTGTCTCCACCAGCAGGATCTTCCTAACTCCATGAATAGCTTTGGCCCCACTGTTTTCCCCCCCTTTTTTTAGACTTTTATTTTTTAATGTGGATCATTTTTAGTCTCTATTGAATTTATTACAACATTGTTTTTGCTTTATGTTTTGTTTTTTTTTGGCCATGAGGCATGTGGGATATTAGCACCCAGACCAGGAATCAAACCTGCATCCCTTGGATTGGAAGGTGAATGCTTAACCACTGGACCACCAGGGAAGTCCCACACTGTTCCACTGTTCCCTTTATCTTAGTGTTCATGCTCCTTTCATGACACACCTGGTCTGGTCTGGGTGTTAAAGAGTATGAATTTTTGAACTCATTATTCCTTTATGTTTTTCTTTAACCCTCTTTAATTAGCTTTGAAATAAGTTTTTTTAAAAACTAATTTTTAATTTTATATTTCATCATCCTATTACATGTAGGTAACATTTCACATAAGTTAATGAAAAATAGTTTGTAGATTTCTTGAATATGTATCATCTCTGTGGTAGTTCAGTTCAGTCGCTCAGTCGTGTCCGACTCTCTGCGACCCCATGAATCGCAGCACGCCAGGCCTCCCTGTCCATCACCAACTCCTGGAGTTCACCCAGACTAGAGGTATATTTAAAAGGAATGGGAAGCTGGCTCATGAGTAAATATTATGATATTTTATCTGTTAAATAGAAATATTTAAACATGAAAGTCCCCCAGGCGGGGCAGAGCTGAAAAAAAAGTGATCATTTCAATATACCTCTGATAGGTAAGTTGGTATATTTTTCTGAAGGAATATGTGAATTTACAGATCAAGAATCTTCCAAGTATTTATATTTCTTTGATCTGGAATGCCACAGTCTAAATATCAAGAAGCATTAAAGAGTCAAAAAATGAAATCAACATGTTGTGATTTTTCATGCAAGCAACAAAAAATAATAATCATGTTATTGATCACTAACAGCCTCAAAAACAAACTTGCATGTCTTAATGGCAAGAAATGCATAAGAGAAGCTATAGGAAAATGAACCTAAGAAAGAAGCAAAAAAAGGAAGCCAAGAGAAAGAAAGATGTTAGAAGTAAGCACAGGTATTGTGAAAGCAGAGAAAAGAACCAGGTGCGAAATGAACCAGCTCTGTATTCCTGGGAAGATAAATGGCCTTAGCATGCATGTTCACATCCTGGGGAGAAATAAAGGCAGAAAGTCACACTGAAAGTATGCTGATTGAGTCCAGCAGACTCTGAGGATGAAGAAAGAAAGGGCACCAATTTTATGAAGCCAAGCCCCACTCACCTTAATAACCCTGTGGACTATGTCAGGAAATGCCACAGTAAAGAGCTTACTGGGGCTTCCCTGGTGGACCAGGGGTTAAGAATCTGCCTTCCAATGCACAGGACATGGGTTTGATCCCTGGTCAGGGAACTAAGATCCTTCATACTGCAGGGTAACTAAAGGCACACACTGCAACTAGGGAGCCGATGCCACAAAGAGAAGGTCTCCTGCACTGCAAAAAAGATGGAGCACAGCCAAAATAAAGGAGGGGGGCTCACTAAGTGGTACAACATGAGATCCAACAAAGAGCGACAGCCTGTAAAACATATGCTCAGCAGCATAAGGGTCAGTGACTTCTTGGGGGCTGTTAATAGGATATAAATTCCAATATTTTCCCAAGTAAACGTCAGTGAGGTGACCTTATCTTCTACACATGCCTTGTGGAGATCCTAATGTTTGACACTGCCAATAATTCATTTGTAGGGCTTGGTTCAGATGGTAAAGAATCCACCTGCAGTGCAGGAGACCTGCCTTTGACCCTGGGGTGGGAAGATTCCCCTGGAGAAGGGAATGGCTACCACCTCAATATTCTTGCCTGGAAAAACCCATGAACAGAGGAGCCTGGCAGGCTACAGTCCATGGGGCCACAAAGAGTTGCCACAACTGAGCGACTAAGCACACAATTTGTTTTTCAAAGGCCAAACTCATCACAAACTCTTTTCTATCCCTACTCTAGAATGAAATGATGAGTCTGCCTCATTTTTGATAGAGGAGTGAAGATGTGCTTGTTACCTAAAACTGCTCTTGGGATTCCATGTTGTATTTCAAATGGGCTATCTGAAAATACTGTTTACCTGTATGATAGATGGGATTTTGCACTGCTAGTTCAAAATTTACTTCTTTGGATTTTAGAAACACATTCATTCCCTCTTCTTCAGTAACAAAGGTCATTCGGGTGCCCATAACCATGACTGTAAATACTGGTCCATACTGAAAGAAAACACATAAGTAGAGATCAGATTAGTAAGCTTTTCTAATAGATAAGTTACTGGACATGGGTTATTCTTAAGACAGAGTTCCTCAAAGAACCCCAACACTGAAATTACAGTCAAGATAAAACCTATTAAGATGACATATAATGTATGTGTGCTCAGTTGCATCTGACTCTGCGACCCCATGGACTATAACCTGCCAGGCTCCTCTGTCCATGGAATTTTCCAGGCAACAAAAGTGGAGTGGCTTTCCATTTCCTAGTAATTAGTTATAAATTTTGATTGATGGAGTGAAATTTAATTATATAAATCCTAATTTATTGTCATAATATTTTACCTTCCTTTTGATCGTAGTTTTATTTGTTTGCACCTTCCATTCTGGTAGCAGGAAATAATACTTAGAAATAATTGCTAGAAATTAGGTTAAACACTATGATATCCCAACACTGTTTCCAAGATACCTGGAGGGTTATAAGCAACCTACGGTTGAATTTTGTTCACGAAAAAGATGAACTGCTGACTGATTTCACCGTCAATCCCTGGTTACTCAACAATGTCTACAACAGAAAGTTCTGTAGTGTTCATTTTCTCCCTTTCCAAAATGACTCACCTGTTCCCCCTGCCCAACCCTCTCCACTCTGAGTGTTCCTGCTTTGTAACTCACTGGGGAAAAATGAGCATTCTCAGCTTCTCACCACCAGGGCAAGGGATTATACCCATTTGTACCCATTCTCCATGCTTCCCCTCCAGTTAACAGATGGAGGGTCCTGCCCCTGGGAAATGCCTACACTCCTTCACTTGTGATATGGATTCCAGTCTCTCTTTGTTCTTCATGGATACCTTCTCTCATACACCATCAGTTGTGCCTTTTCTATCAGATCACTCCTAGGAGCCTACAAATATCCTCTAGTACAGAGTTTGGCTTCCGGGAGTCCACAACTTTACTGGGAGAAAAAGATATCATTATTTTCACTGGCCTCTATTTATAATTTAACATTTTCTTCAATTATGAATGGAGGCAATAAACTACAATCTTCCCCACAACTCTAACCTCAAAAGAGCTTAACTGTTTCAACTGTACTTTTTTAGATTTGGTGTCTATTTGGCATCCATTCTTCATAGGGTCAATTATATTAGCTACATTTTCTTTTTTCTTTTTCTATTCAAATGACGACTCAAATTCTCTTGAATGTTCTCTAGAATACATTTAAATAACAAGAGGTAAAATACAAAGGGTTGACTAAGATGTATTTTTATTTTCTTAGAATACTCAAAATGAACACATTTAAACACAAACCAATCTCATATTTCAAAAGAAAAGGACAGGCAGCACAAATGGAGAAGAGGAACCATTACATTAACAATATTTTAATTCTTTTTAAGCCATACAACTCTTTCAAATTCCACTAACAAAAAAGCATTTTACAGCTTCTACCCAAAATTCACAAAAGTCCCAAACTGATATGATTCTTTTGTCTTCCTGAGCTATGTTTTCTTATTCATGACGTTCAGCTTTGGAGGCATCACATTGTTGTTGAGTTGCTAAGTCAAGTCCAGCTCTTTTGCAACCTCATGGACTGTATGTAGCCTGCCAGGCTCCTCTGTCCATGGGACTCTCCAGGCAAGAATACTGTAGTGGGTAGCCATTTCTTTCTCCAGGGATCTTCCCGACCCAGGGATCGAACTGGCTTCTCCTGCACTGGCAGGCGATTCCTTACCACTGAACCACAAGGGAAGCCCAGTGGCCTCACTACTCGGTAGAAATGGGCCTCTCACAGCTAGCTGATAATTAGAGAGAGCAAAGGATTCAGCCACCCAGGAACACGCCTTGCATATGGAAGTCAACCCATCCTGAGTCTATATCACCAACCCCTTTCTGGTCTAACTCTGACACACCAAGCCAATATGATCCCTGCCCTAAATCATCCCAGAAAAAGTCACCAGGCACCTGGAGACCAACCCTAGAGCTCAAAGCGCCAAGAAACTCGTCAGGGTCGTCAGTCCTAAATTGTCTCCCTTGCCTTGCCTTGCTTTCCCGAGGAAACTCCAACAAATGTACATGGGGCTTTTTCTTGTTCCATCTTCTGCATCTTGACTGACAGAGCTTTTTCCGCTGTGGCCCTGCATAGCACACACTGACCCTTGCCTTGGACCCACGAGTATTATAACCTTCTTCCTTCAAAGCCTCATTCTCATTTTCTCCTGTGGCCACACTGACTTTCCCACACCACATTCAACATGTATATTTTTGGAACCGCCACCCATACTTTTATATCCCATTATAGTAAATTGATGCTTTCAAATTGTGGTGCTGGAGAAGACTCTTAAGAGTCCCTTGGACAGAAAGGAGGTCAAGCCAGTCAATTCTTAAGGAAATCAACCCTGAATAGTCATTGGAAGGACTGAATCTGAAGCTGAAGTGTCAATACTTTTGGCCATCTGATGTGAAGAGACGACTCTTTGGAAAAGACCCTGATGCTGGAAAAGACTGAGGGCAGGAGGAGAAGGGGGCGACAGAGGAAGAGATGGTTGGCTGGCACCACTGACTCAATGGACACGAGTTTGAGCAAACTCCGGGAGATAGTGAAGGACAGGGAAGCCTGGCATGCTGCAGTTCATGAGGTGGCAAAGTGTCGGACGTGACATGGTGATTGAACAACAGCAGTTATTATGAACATCTCAAAGTACCACAGGCTCATCAGCACTTCAGCATGAGTCATTTCCAGATCTGCATGAAATGGCATGTGATCATTCCTGGAACATACTGTTGGATGCTATTAGGCAACTATGGGCTTAATAGCTGATACTCCAAAATAGTGAAGCCTCATATTTTTCCATTAGTGGTGCAGACATCTACATTGTTTCCCACGTTCCCTACCTTCAGTGGTTTATTACTGAATACTTAGAAGAAGATGAATCATTTTCATTGTTGAAGGTTTGCTCAAGTGAGAATTCTTGTTTCCATCCGGAAAGTGGCCTTTGGCAACATGTACAGGCACTCTGGCCACATTACAGGTAATACTGTCCATCTCACTTGATAGTAAGTTCAAGTTCTAGTTTCTCAAGTCCAACTTTTTAGAGTCACCTCAGATCCTTTTCATTCTTTCACACAGCACGTTCCATTCACCAGGAAATCCTGCTGCTTCCACTTTTAAGAGAGATCCAGTCACTTCTCAGACTTACACTGCTATCACCATGGTACAAGCCACCAGAGTCTCAAACTTGAATTCTTCCCAAAACCTTCAGATTATCTTTTTTCTTTTAGTTTTATGTTTTTATTTTTAACAGAGTGCCCACACATTTAATCAGATCACATTACTGCTCTGCTCAAAACACAAAGTTTCCCACTTCACTCTAAGTTACAACATTCTCTTAATAATCTGTAATGAACTATATGGGAAAAGAATTTGAAGAAGAATGAATATATGTATATGTATAACTGAATGACTCTGCTGTACACCTGAAACTAACACAACATCAACTATACCCTAATGCATGCGTGCACACTTAATTGCTTCAGTCTTGTTCAACTCTTTGCGACCCTCAGATCACAGCCCACCAGACTCCTCTGTCCATGGGATTCCCCAGGTAAGAATACTGCAGTGGGTTGCCATGCCCTCCTCCAGGGGATCTTCCTGACCCAGGGATCAAACCCTACTGTCTTAAGTCTCCTGCATTGGGAGGTAGGTTCTTTCTTTACCACTAGCGCCACCTGGGAAACCCCATAATCTACTCTAAAATAAAAACTAAATTAAAAAAATACACTGACATTTTGAATCTGATCATTTACTCCACAGATACACTGGCACACATAGAAATGACATTTGTTGCTACATTATTTATTATAGTGAAATATAGAAAATAAACCATGTCAATCATTAGGTGACTATCCAAGTGAACTATGTTCTGCAGCTTTTAAAACAAATGCAGATGCTTTTGTATCTGTGTAGGATGAAAGAAAAGAGAGGTAGATTACAAAAATCATATTTTTAAAGGCATCAGAGAGTTGGGGAAACAATAAGATCTAAATGGACTAAAACTCCACCGAGAATAGGAGTGAACTGATTTAGTGACTAGGTCATTATTTCCCTGGTAGCATCTGTGAATTCTGGGTATGGACCAGGTCAGGACTGAAATAGGCACATTTGAAAAACCTACAGGTAATAAGAAATTTAATGCTGAAACATTGAACACTTTTTCCCAAATATGAGGAAAAAGACAAGCTTATCTATGTACACCATTTTTATTCAACAATATATTAGAAGTTTCTCTTTATGTTGGAGAAGGGAACAGCTACCCACTCCAGTATTCTGGCCTGGAAAATTCCATGGACTGTATAGTCCATGGGGTCGCAAAGAGTTGGACACAAAGAGTGACTTTCACTTCACTTCCCTTCTGTTTATTTAAGAAAAAGAAATAAAAGCTGTAATTCGTGGGGTTGCAAAGAGTCAGACACAACTGAGTGACTGAACTGAACTGGAAGGTCAGAAAACAGGAAATAAACTTATCTGTTTGTAGGATATATTGTGTATGTCTAAAATTCCTAGGAAATCTACAAAATAACTACTGGAACTAATAAGTGAATTTGGCAAGATAAGAGAATACAAAACAAAAACAATTATATCTTTTATGTGCCAGAGTGATATCACTGGAAAACAAAAGTGAAAACAATTTATGGATTTCCTTAGGCGTCCAGTGGTTAACACTCTGCACTTCTAAGGCAGGGGCTGCAGGTTTGATCCCTGGTCAGGAACTAAGATCCCCATATGCCTGCTATGCAGTGCAGCCAAGGGGAATAAAAAGTGAAAACAATCTATAATTTCTGCAATATCCTCAAGGTATCTACAATAGCCTCAAGAATATAAAATACTTCAGAAAAATAATTAACAATCACAGGCAAGGATCCCATCATTAGAAACTATAGAATATGCCCAAAAAAGTTATATAACAAATGGGAGATACAGTAGTTATAGAAGACAATATCAGTGTGGAGATTTCTTAAAAAACTGGAAATAGAACTGTCTTATGACCCAGCAATCCCACTGCTGGGCATATACACTGAGGAAACCAGAATTGAAAGAGACACATGTGCCCCAATGTTCATCGCAGCACTGTTTATAATAGCCAGGACATGGAAGCAACCTAGATGTTCATCAGCAGATGAATGGATAAGAAAGCTGTGGTACATATACACAATGGAGTATTACTCAGCCATTAAAAAGAATACATTTGAATCAGTTCTAATGAGGTAGATGAAACTGGAGCCTATTATACAGAGGGAAGTAAGCCAGAAAGAAAAACACCAATACAGTATACTAACGCATATATATGGAATTTAGAAAGATGGTAACAATAACCCTGTATGCGAGATAGCAAAAGAGACAGAAGTATAGAACAGTCTTTTGGACTCTGTGGGAGAGGGAGAGGGTGAGATTATTTGGGAGAATGGCATTGAAACATGTATAAAATCATATGTGAAATGAACTGCCAGTCCAGGTTCGATGCAGGATACAGGATGCTTGGGGCTGGTGCACTGGGATGACCCAGAGGGATGGTATGGGGAGGGAGGTGGGAGGGGGGTTCAGGATGGGGAACACGTGTACACCTGTGGTGGATTCATGTTGATGTATGGCAAAACCAATACGATATTATAAAGTATTAGCCTCCAATTAAAATAAATAAATTTAAATTTTAAAAAAGGAAGACAATATCATTAAAAAGTCAATTTTCCCTCAATTTTTCTGTAGACTTAACAAACTTCCAATTATATTTCCATCAGTTTTTATTATTGATACTGGCAAGCCAATTCAAAAATTTATATTAAATTGCAAATAATCTTAAATGCATTTTCATACTGTTCATGGGGTTCTCAAGGCAAGAATACTGAAGTGGGTTACTATTTCCTTCTCCAGCAGACCGTGTTTTGTCAGAACTGTCCACCATGAACCGTCCATCTTGCGCAGCCCTACATGGCATGCATGGCTCATAGTTTCATTGAATTAGACAAGGCTGTGATCCAAGTGATCATCTGGGTTCATTTCAGTTCAGTTGCTCAATCGTGTCTGACTCTTTGCGACCCCATGAATTGCAGCAGGCCAGGGCTCCCTGTCCATCACCAACTCCCGGAGTTCACTCAGACTCACATCCATCGAGTCGGTGATGCCATCCAGCCATCTCATCCTCTGTCATCCCCTTTTCCTCCTGCCCCCAGTCCCTCCCAGCATCAGAGTCTT
>SJYX01015008.1:79075-180805 GCA_006410675.1 Oreotragus oreotragus | reverse complement strand
TTTAATCCAATTGTCTGTTGATGGGTGGGGCTGTGTTCCCTCCCAGTTGTTTGGCCTAAAGCCAAATTATGGTAGGGTTAATGGTGGCAATGCCGACCTCCTTCAAAAGGACTTATGCCAGACTACAGATTTCAGTGTCCCTGACTCCATGGCAGGCCACTGTCAACTCACGCCTCTGCTGGTGACTCCTGGACACACACAGACAAGTCTGGTTCAGTCTCTTGTGAGGTCACTGCTTCTTTCTCCTGGGTCCTGGAGTGCACAGGCTTTGTTTGTGCTGTCCAAGAGTGTGTTTCCCTAGTGCTGTGGAAGTTCGGTAATCAAATCCCTCCAGCCTCCAAAGTCAAATTCCCTGGGGGTTGTCAGTCCCTCTCCAGATCCCCAGATGCTGGAAAACCTGCTGCGGGCCCTAGAACTTTCACAACAGTGTGAGAACTTCTTTGATATAANGGAGAATTATTATCCATTGTTTTCATTGAAATACAATTCATCAACTTAAAAAATTTTAAAGCAGATTTCTAAATGATTAGCTATATTCCCAGTTTCTTGTTTTTTTTTTTTTTAAACCCAGTGTCTCCCCTGTGACAAATGGCTTTTGTAAAGGAAACTTCCTCCTGTTAAAAACTTGTGGAGAATTGTGTGGGGGTGAGGAGTGAGAACCAGGGGAATCAAAATATGAGATAGTTTTGAGTACAAAACGATTTAGGATTGGAACCTGAAGCATTACTTCAGTAAACAGCAAGAAAGTCAAAGTTATTGGAAGAGGCATAATTATGCTAATATAGAAGTGGCTATATCTTAAGATTTTGCAGGCTTCATATGTCAGTAAAGCACTGCTTAAATTCTCTGTATGCACACAACTTGTGTTTTAGGAAAACAACCAGCAAGATAATTAACTTTTCCAAAGACCAGTGGTGCAGATTGAATATTCTCTTGGAAAAGGCACAGCTATGGTTTTGTATCAGGTGGTGGTCACTGGAAAGACATGCAGTGTCACTAATGTTTATGAACTTATCTGAATCATTGTGTATATAAAATTAAGAGCTTGATCTTCCTTATGTGAGCCAGTTAGCTTCACTTGTTTCAAAGCAAAAGGTCTACCTTTAATTCAAGATGTAATCATTAGGGAAAAAATGTCAAGTATAGTTGGTATTTTGTTAAGGAGGTCATGCAGAAAACTCATAAGTGCTGGGAAAAAAAACACTCAACTCTACCTTTCTTGAAAAAATATTGAGCCTGCCACCCTTGGGTAGAAAAGATAAACTCTATGATGCATCTTCTATTTTTCAGACAGTCAGACCAGTGATTCATCTACATAGGAGCATTACCCATGAAATGACAGAATTCAGCTTCGTCTGGCATTCATTAAGAACCTGCCATAATAGTACAGTGTTCTAAAAGTCATGTTGGCTCTTAATCACGGTTGCAGACCAGGGCACATCTTAGACGATAGATGCCTGAAGTTATTCCCACTGGAAAGCAAAAATTGAGGACAAAAGTAGGTTTTAGATGGACATTTATGACTGAAAAGAACCCAAGGCTTGTCACTTTTGGTTTTCTTTCTGGTGCTCTGGGACAGTGATTCTCAAGTTTGGGAATGTGTCAGAATCCACTGATGTCTTAACCCCATCTGCCTACTGAAATTCCATAGGCACGGGGCTAGGAAATAATGTAATTTTTAACAGTCTCCCTAGTTGATTCTGATGTATTCTGAAATTTGAGAATCACCCATCTTGTGGTGACTAAAATCTGGGTCCTGTGATTTTTCTAAAAATTTTGTTCGCTTTTCTGAATGTTATGGGTTTCTCCCTCGTGTTGTTTTTTCTTGTCATTGTTGTTGTCAGCAACCTTTCCCCTNGCTAGGAAATAATGTAATTTTTAACAGTCTCCCTAGTTGATTCTGATGTATTCTGAAATTTGAGAATCACCCATCTTGTGGTGACTAAAATCTGGGTCCTGTGATTTTTCTAAAAATTTTGTTCGCTTTTCTGAATGTTATGGGTTTCTCCCTCGTGTTGTTTTTTCTTGTCATTGTTGTTGTCAGCAACCTTTCCCCTCGACCTCACAAAAACTCGACTTCAAATACAAGGAGAAGCTGCCCTTGCTCGCCTGGGAGATGGTGCAACAGAGTCTGCTCCATACAGGGGCATGGTACGCACTGCCCTAGGGATTGTCCAGGAGGAAGGCTTTCTAAAGCTCTGGCAAGGAGTGACACCCGCCATTTACAGACACATAGGTATTTATCTTGATTCTAGTTTGTTATGATTTCTGTGTTTGTCTCCTCTGCTTTCCTGTTGAGTTGGGTCGAAAAGCCAGCTGGTTTCCTTCTACTAATGTGATAAATGAATATATAATCTCGTAACCACCAATGCTTATTAAGGAATTATAGCCTCAGGGCTTTGTAAATTCATACAAAATTATTTAGGGATGAACTGTCATGAAAGTGAAAGAAAGTGAAGTCGCTCAGTCGTGTCCGACTGTTTGCGATCATGGACTGTAGCCCACCAGGCTTCTCTGTCCATTGGATTTTCTAGGCAAGAGTACTGGAGTGGGTTGCCATTTTCATGATATTTTCTAATGCACTCTGAAATAATTGAGGAAAAGAAAAAGCAAGTAAGGTGAAAATGTTAGTAATTGATAAATCTCCATGATAGACATAGAGTATTATTTTTCTCTACTTTGCTGTATGCTTGAAAGGATTCCTAATGAAAAGGTTTTTTAATTTTAAGAAAGAAGATGAATCACTGCAATTTTTATCAACTTGAGGAACTTTTAAACACAAAATTAATTTTTTTTTACAGTCTTTGAAATTGAAAATATATTTGAATGCAGTGCCAGATCTTACCAGTCTCTATCCCTTGTGTCCAAGGCCAGGTTGATCTGAAAGAGAGCAAGGGTGACTATCTAATCCAACCTTGGCAACAGAGTAAAAGCAACACAGGTGATTTTTGCCTCACTTCCCAGGCTACCTATGTGGGCCTTTAGTCACTCTGAAAGGAAAACAGTTGAAATTATAATACTGCCAATGAGAAGCTTTTCTGCTCTGCTTCCAGTGGGGCACCCACAATAATAGAAGTTATTGAGTTTCTAGCTTGTGGACAGAACATGAACTTCCCTTCAAAAGGAGAAGGGATGGGTATGGCGTTTTCCTCCTCTCTTCCCAGGCTACCTATGTGGGCCTTTAGTCACTCTGAAAGGAAAACAGTTGAAATTATAATACTGCCAATGAGAAGCTTTTCTGCTCTGCTTCCAGTGGGGCACCCACAATAATAGAAGTTATTGAGTTTCTAGCTTGTGGACAGAACATGAACTTCCCTTCAAAAGGAGAAGGGATGGGTATGGCGTTTTCCTCCTCTATGCTGCTGCTGAGTCACTTCAGTCGTGTCCGACTCTGTGTGACCCCATAGATGGCAGCCCACCAGGCTGCTCCCCCGTCCCTGGGATTCTCCGGGTAAGAATACTGGAGTGGGTTGCCATTTCCTTCTCCAGTGCATGAAAGTGAAAAGTGAAAGTGAAGTCGCTCAGTCATATCTGACTCTTAGCGACCCCATGGACTGGAGCCTACAAGCCTCCTCTGTCCATGGGATTTTCCAAGCAGGAGTACTGGAGTGGGGTGTCATTGCCTTCCCTCAAGCATGTAGGGACCTTTGATCAGAAAAGTGTCCAGTACCAATATTTACCAGCTTTGTATTTTTAAAGCTTCAGTTTTCCAGATGAGCACATTACAGTATATTCACCAGGAACTGTCCAGAAATATGATTGTTTTGGTACTTTGTATGTTTTTGAATATCCTAAAATCCTGCATCAAACTTCCTGAAATATCAAGAAAAGCTCTCTCTCAGAATACCGTGTATTGATTTTCATGAGTTTTCTTTCTTATTCTTTTCTTTAATAGCTTCTTCTGGCTTCCCATTATCATTTTGAGTTTCACTTCTTTTCATTTGTATTTTGTTGACCACCATATGTGGTTTTATAGT
Organism: Oreotragus oreotragus; assembly: GCA_006410675.1. NCBI lineage: Eukaryota > Metazoa > Chordata > Mammalia > Artiodactyla > Bovidae > Oreotragus > Oreotragus oreotragus. The sequence goes on along the minus strand of SJYX01015008.1, from coordinate 176,828 downwards.
TAAGATTCATTTCATATGTTTGAGATTGATTACCTTAAACATAGTAAATTATCCAGTGAAGTTGCATGTGTTTACTGAATGAAAATGCCTGCTGTGTCCCAAGCTCTGTACTAGGGTGTATAGTGTAATGAAAACACACAAAGTCTGCTTTGGAAGGCTCATGGTCTGCTGGAAAGATGAACAAGTAAACCAAGTTAGTTTCTAATCAAGATGATAAGTGCAGTATTAGACACACCTGGGGAGTTCTGGGGGATCATAGAAGCATGGCAGGTGTAATGACGGCCTAGAACACTGGAGGCCAGGTCAGAGGGCACTTTCTGGAAAACATGTTCTTTGAGTGGAGTCTTGAAAGAGTAGGAGGAGTTAGCAATGATAATCCATTATTATAGATCCATTATGATAGAAGGGCCCCTGGAGAAGGAAATGGCAACCCACTCCAGTATTCTTGCCTGGAGAATCCCATGGACAGAGGAGCCTCGTGGGCTACAGTCCACAGGTCGCAAAGAGTCGGACACGACTGATCGACTTCACTTCAATATAGAAGGGATAATCCATTCAAGAAAGATCAGGCAACATAAAAGGCCTGAGGCTTTACAAGGCATGCACATTTGGAGAACCACCAAGGCCAGGTGTCAGAAGCCTAGGTTATATGAGAGAAAGACACAGCTAGGGAGATCAGCTAGGCTAAGTCAAAGCATCCTCTTTATTAAAGATAGGGCTGAATTCATCCTTTCAATGCTCTGTTTTGCACAGTGTATTCTGGAGGTCGAATGGTCACTTATGAACATCTCCGTGAAGTTGTGTTTGGCAAAAGTGAAGATAAGCATTATCCCCTTTGGTAAGTTTTGCTTTGAAAATAATACACTGTATTGTGCAACACAGGGAATGTAGCCAGTATCTTAACTATAAATAGAGCCTAACCTTTACAAATTGTGAATCACTATATTGTACACCTATAATTTATTTAATATCATACATCCACTATATTTCAGTTTTTATAAAAAGAAAGGAGAAAGAGTCCAGGGACAGAGTCTCTTCAAAGAGAGGAACGTTTTCAAAACCCTTTCATTTCGTAAAACTACTAAAACAGTAACCTATAAAACTTGGCTTACCAGCCTTTGTTAGACTGACTACATCAAGGCTGTTTTTATTTCCCTGTGGTCAGAATTAAACTGCAGTTAAATTATATCTTTGAAGCAGCTGTCCCTCCTTTGAATTTCAGGCGATTAAAGGGGCCTGAAACTTCAGATTTGAATTTTGACTCCTGGTCCCTGAGCCCTCCCATCAGTAGACAAACTATCTACTCTCCTCTGTGATTTGTGTGGGTTTATTTTTTTACTTCACTTTGTCTTAAATCTCTTATGCAGGAGCTGTACCAGCATGGTATTGTTTCCTACAAAATGTGTGAAATCCATAACAACCTTTAGAAAAATGTATTTCCTTTTATAATTAGGAAATCAGTGATTGGAGGGATGATGGCTGGTGTTGTTGGCCAATTTTTAGCCAACCCCACTGACCTAGTGAAGGTTCAAATGCAAATGGAAGGAAAAAGGAAACTTGAAGGAAAACCACTGCGGTAGGTCCTCCGCTAACAGGTACCTTTCCTTTCCCCTTTGACCTCTGCATTTTTGGGCCCCAACATTCAGGAAAGGCATTCATTGTGACTCCTAGTTTGGAAGAGATACTAAGAAGAGACCGGAGGGGGCCGTCTCTTTACCTGGTATTGTGTACCTGTTCTTTACCAGACAGAATGCACATGCATCACTCTGCTACTTTTCTAGCCAAGGCAGCTAGACTTGTCCCTTACTGGTGCTTGATAGAAAGAATCTGATCATTAACAGTTGCCCTGGTGTGAATTCCAACTCTGCCTTCATGGCTTGGCCTTGTGGAAGTCCCTTAACATTTCTAGCCTCTGTTTCTTCATCTTTAAGAGACACTATCTGAGATGGTTTCCATAAAAGAAGGTCTAGCTCATCAGGTGCCAGAAAACCTGTTTTCTTTCCCTTTCTCCCTGCAGGAAGGGAAATAGCAAGGTAAACCTTATAAATTGTTCTACTTCCTGTCTAATTTCTCTCTGCCTCTTTTCCCAAGTTTAAGGAAGTTTTTTTTTTTTTTAAAGTTCAATATTACTATACTGTTGTGATATAAAATCTTCCTGTTGCACTCTGCTGTATTGTCAAAATCTGCCTTTTTTCAAACGGCCTCTCATTCAAGTTTATTCAAATACCACTTAGGCAGTTTCTTCTGGAAAAGAAGCAAATCTTGCAGACAGACAGATAACCCTCTGCCAGGAAATAGAGAAAATGTAGGCTGTCCTGAGCTGAGCATGCAGGGGTCTGCTCCTCTGAACACTATGGGTGTGTGGCTGAGCCAGAGGTAGAGGAGAGTTTGGGGTCTCCTTTGGTGGTTTGCCACAACCACTGCCCTCTGCCCTGCTGCCCCTCCAGCTGCTGCTGCTAAGTTGCTTCAGTTGTGTCCGATCCTGTGCGACCCCATAGATGGCAGCCCACCAGGCTCTCCCGTCCCTGGGATTCTCCAGGCAAGAACACTGGAGTGGGTTGTCATTTCCTTCTCCAGTGCATGAAAGTGAAAAGTGAAAGTGAAGTCGCTCAGTCGTGTCTGACTCTTTGCAACCCCATGGACTGCAGCCTACCAGGCTCCTCCATCCATGGGATTTTCCAGGCAAGAGTACTGGAGTGGGGTGCCATTGCCTTCTTCAGCCCCTCCTGCTGACTCAGTGCAAAGTGAGGGTGGGCTGTGGCAGTCCAGGCCCCCTTCCCAACAGGGACCTAAGTAATGTGGACCAGGGAGGAGAAAATGGTACCACTCTGACTTAACCATATAGTTTACAGCATCCCAGGACCCATTTTGTCATCTTGTAACAACTTCTGATTACTATTAAAAATATATATATATATAAGTGAAGTCACTCAGTCGTGTCTGACTCTTTGTGACCCCATGGACTGTAGCCTACCAGGCTCCTCTGTCCATGGGATTTTCCAGGCAGTAGTACTGGAGTGGATTGCCATTTCCTTCTCCAACGGATCTTCCCAACTCAGGGATCAAACCCGGGTCTCCCACACTAGACAGACGCTTCACTGTCTGAGCCGCCAAGGAAGTCTGATTACTATGGAGCAGGGCAAAGTGATATTGCCTTGGTTGGCTACATGTAGAAAAGGAACTGTTGGGGTCCAGAAATGTCTAAGTTTTCACTGATCACCTCAATATTTTTCCTTCTCTTTGTCTCTGATGTTAGACATTTTGGTTTTGATATAATAGTTTTAAAAAATTGCTATAAAGAACATGAACCTTGGGATCAAGCAACCTTGGGTTCAAATCCAGCCTTTACCACGTTTTAGCTGTATAACCCTAGTCAAGTTCTTAACTTCCCTAAGCCTCAGTTTCTTTGTTCGGATGAGAGTTGGAATAATAACAACATACTCCATAGAGTTTTTAGGAATAAAATGTATCATATATATATATATATATATATAAACAAGCCTGGTGCTTAGTAAGTGCATTAATAAGTAAATTCTATTAATATATAAATTCTAGCTATGGTGACCATTATTCATGAGCCTACTTCTTATGTAGCAGAACAGCAATTATGAATGCCCAGTAAATAGATCATATTATCTTTTTGGTGAGACTCAGAGAGTTTAATGCCTGAGTAAAGCCACACAACTAGTAAGTGATAAGGTGGTATTTGACAGCAGGTATTTCTGGCTATATACAACCCAGGTTTTTATTTTATATCAGAGGTCTCCAGCTTTGGTTCACCAGCACCATTTTCATCTGTGTATAGAAAAATGTGCAAAATAAGGAAAATATAAATTTTCATAAAGCTGAAAGTATTCAGTTTTAAGAACTCTTCTGAAATTCTTCTGGAGAAGGCGATGGCATCCCACTCCAGTACTCTTGCCTGGAAAATCCCATGGACGGAAAAGCCTGGTAGGCTACAGTTCATGGGGTCGCGAAGAGTCGGAGATGACTCAGCGACCTCACTTTCACTTTTCACTTTCATGCATTGGAGAAGGAAACGGCAACCCACTCCAGTGTTCTTGCCTGGAGAATCCCAGGGACAGGGGAGCCTCGTGGGTTGTCGTCTATGGGGTCGCACAGAGTCGGACACGACTGAAGTGACTTAGCAGCAGCAGCAGCAGCAGCAGCAGCTGAAATTCTTCATCCTAACTTCTGGTCTAAAATATCATTTCTTTCATGAAGTGACATGAGAATTAATCTTTTAATGTTGTCATCTGATAAAATTACAAAATTTGAAGGTCTCCCATAATATGAGGAAAATGAACTTAGAGGTCTGATAGACACTGTTCCCTCCTATAATTAATATGTGCACAGACGATGTAAAATGTCAAGAAAGGAGTTTCAATCTATTTAATAACCTGAGAAGAGGATGGATGTTACAGTTTATAAAGATTTCCATAAAAATGTTTAAATCAAAAATTGGCCGTTTTTCTAAAAAACTGTTAAGTTTATCCGGGAATTAAACTTACATGGGTTGCTTTACTTTTTAACAATTCTAGATGGTTAAGATATTATTGTACTCCAAATCATAACAGTTATAGATGAAGCTTATGCAGTTGCATCCCATATACAGGAATGCATAGAGCTTTCACATTTATTATTATTTCCCTTTAGATTTCGTGGTGTGCATCATGCATTTGCAAAAATCTTAGCTGAAGGAGGAATACGTGGGCTTTGGGCAGGCTGGGTACCCAATATACAGAGAGCAGCGCTGGTGAATATGGGAGGTAATGGAAACTTTATTGAATTCTGAGAAGTCCTGATCACCTTAATCATTTTAACTATAAGCACTTACAATGGGGAAAATGAGAATTTTAATCTTATTATTTTTAATAATATGTACTGGCAACAGTCTTATGTTGTAATGTTGTAACTGAATATTTTCCCTAGAGTGGTTTCACTTTATTCTACAATGATGTATGAAAAGGATTTCCTAAAACTAGCAACTTGTGACAGTAAGGAGATAATACCAAACCATTACTAAGGGTTCCTCCCCACTGCATACCTTCCTCTAAGATTCAAACTGGTATATGTACCATATGTGATGGTCATTATATCTAGACTACAGATCTTTCCCACCAGTAATCCTGCTCCTCTTGCTATATAATCCATCTTGTACAGCTGGACACCTCAGGCTGGAAACCTCAGTGTTTCCTTCAATCATTCCCATTTCTCACTTCCCATAGTCAGTCACTGATTTCTTCTGTCTTCTAAATATTTCTTAAAAGTTCCCCCTCCAGCCTTATGCTAAGTGAGATAAGTCAGTCAGAGAAAGACAAGTGCCAGATGATCTCACTTAAGGTGGGATCTAAAAAGCAAAAGGAAAGCAGACTCACGGACACAGAGGGCAAATGAGTGGCTGCTCAGGGGAGGGGAGTCGGGAACCAGAGTAATTGCAAGGGGTTGGGAGGTGCAAACTTACAGATATAAACATGAGCCATGGGGATGCAATGTGCAGCACAAGGAATTATTCCAGCATATTGCGGTACCTTTCTATGAGGACCAGTGATTTCTAGGCTTGTTGTCATGGTGACCTTTTTATAATGCACACACCTGTCAAATCACTGTGTAGTACACCTACATAATACTGAACGTCAACTATATTTCATTGAAGAGAAAAAGGTTTCCCCATCCAGGAACTATACTACCTTTGTATCCTTACAATGACCACTTTTACAGTAGTAACCATCAAAACACAACTAGACCCCTGCTACGGCATCTACCTGATCTCTTCCACTGCTCTCAAATTTGGACCCGATATCTAGAGAGCTTTATCGAAAATACAGATCTCAACATGTTACTGGTAGCCCTACAACCCCTAACTGGCTTCTCATCACTCACAGAATAAAGTGGAAATTTCATAACACAGAAGGTCTGCATAAATCAACCTGTGCCTTCTGGGTTTGTGCAGTTCATTGATTCTGGAGCACATAGTGAAGCAGAGCCATAAGTGAAAAGGTTCCACTGCCTACACACACCAAACTGCCTCAGCATCTGTACTGTCTGTCCTCTTCCCTCTTCTCTATTTAGTTACTTCTGCAGATTTTTTAATATGTGGCTAAGGTGTCTTCTCCATCATGTGCTTTACCTGAACCTCCCACAACCAGCCCTCCCAGGCCTTGGTGTGTTGGATGCCCCTGTAGTATTTCCATAGTTGTCTGTGCTTAGCTCTGTTGTTTTTACCTCATTTCATTGCTTGCTTCTATGCATCTATTTCCTCCCCCTGGATTCTGAGCCCCCTGAAGGCATGGACTGTATTTTATTCATTTATTTTCCCAGTCCCTCTTACATTTCCCAGTCCCTCTTACATAATCAACAAATGTTTAATGAATGAATCAGTGGATGAAAGACTCCTTTCTAAGACCAAAATTATATGATTCTAAGAAACTGATAAATAGCAGTTTTGAGAGTTATAGTAACATACCACTTAACACCAAAGGAAGTAAGTCTGTTTTACATTTTGCTATTTCAGTCCATTGGTGTCTCCTGCATCATATTAGTAGATATTCTGGTTTTCAGAAAACCTTTCAGATTATCATTTCCCAATTGATTGCCTCAATATCTTTGCAGCCCAGAGTTCTCTTCCAAGTTCAAGCTATCTACTCAGCATCTTCATTTGGTATCTCAAGTATATATTACTTTGAATGTGTCCAAACCAAATCATTTACTGAATCACTTCCTTCTCTGTTCTTCCCAATCTCAAAATATGATATCATCATATTTTTATGATAGCTGTTTAGCTGAACGACCCAGAAACCTAGGCATGATTTTGATCTCTTTACTTTCACTTACTGCTTACAGCCAACCAGTCACCAAATCCAGCCAGTTCTGTCTCCCAGAGAGATCTCAAGTTCTTCCAATTCTCTTCATCCCTAGAGTTATGCCCTGGTCCACAGTACTATTAATCTCCTCCTCCTGGACCACTATAATATCTCCTAACCGGTCCCCCTACACATATACACACATACATCCCACAGCCATTCTGCCCACTATGCATCTGAAATTGTTCTCGTCAGGATCACCAGTTCCTGTCATTTTAAAACATTTAAACCAGTCCATTCTCATTTTCACATCGCTATAAATGGCAGCTCTGTCCTTCCAGTTGTTCAAGCTCAAAGCCTTGTAGTCATCTTTGCTTCCTTTCTTTCCCTCCATATTTAGTCTGCTGGCTGATCTGTTGATTCTGTCTTCAAAACACTCAGAATCTGACCAGTGCTCCACAGCCCAGTGTCCAAGCCTCCACAGCCCAGTGTCCAAGCCGCCACGCTTTCGTACCAGAAGAACCGCGGTAGTTCTAATCTAATCAGTAGTCGCATCTAATGTGCCTCGTCTCCCGACAGTCTGAGTAGACTGTCACAGTGACCTTGTAAATACTAGCCCAGGTCAGCCACTCCTCTGCCCCAGGCCCCTTCTCTGACTCTTGCCTCCTCTGCTCCTGTTAAACCAGCGTTCTTGCCGTTCCTCTAACATACGAAGCTGACTTTTGCCTTTTTGACCTACTGAGGTTCTGCCTAGGACACTTTCTCAGAGATATCTCCAAAGTTTACTTCCTTAAGCTTCCTGAAGGTCTCCACTCAAATATTATTTTGAGGTCATCTCCAGCTGTTCTATTTAAAATTCACATGAACCATCCTTCCCCACCCTTGCACCCTCGCTGTCCCCTTTTCCTGCCTGATTTGTCTTCAGAGCAGTTACTGCCATCCGAAATGCCACGTGGCTTTCTTACTTGTTTATTGTCTCCTCCTCAACAAAGAATGGCGATTTTGTTCATTTTTGTCCGTGGCTCTTTACTCAGTGCGTAGAATAATGCCCACCACGTGGTATGCTCTCAGATGTCCGGTGAATGATCAAATGCATCTACCCATTCTTAGCTCTTTACAGTTCACTTCCCTACTCTTTGGTGTAGGTAATCTTTATAAAATTCCATGATTGTGATCTAGCCCTCCCTTGTTTAAAACCTTTCAACAGCTCTTCATTGTCATTAGAAAAAAAGTACAAAAAGCTTAATGTAGAATAACGGCCAGGATCTTTTGTTTAAAGTGATAGAATCTCAATTCAGCCTAGCTTAGGCTAAAAAAGGAATTTGTGAGCTCCAGCCCTGAAAAGTGCAGGGGTTGAGCTGACTCTGAGCAAAGCTGGATTCAGATGTTCAAATGATATAATTGAGTGTCTGTCTCTCTTCCTTTTTCCCTCCCCCTCCCTCTGTTGCTCTGCTTTTCTCTGCTTGAGAACAAGAATGGGATCTTTCATCTTTGTATACATTCTTGTCCCACGCTTAGCACATTCTTGACACAGAAGACATTCATTGTTGAGTGAATGACATTTAAACTTTCCTTTTCTATGTATTGCCAGATTTAACCACTTACGACACAGTAAAACACTACTTGGTATTAAATACTCCCCTTGAGGACAATATCGTGACTCATGGCTTATCAAGGTAAGTCTGTTTTAATTTGTCTCTTTCTATTTTTTCCTATCTCACTCTTTCTTCCATATTTGGCATAAATTCTAACTTTTATCTCTTTTGATTGGGAACCTAGTGATAACACCCTTAAAGAAAGGTGATAGTACCTTTATAAAGAGCAATTTTCTTAAAGTGTGTTACAGTTAAAATGTGGAAGAGAGGGGCAGGATATTTCAGGTTAAATTTCCCCAAATATTTGCACTTTGGGTGCTGGGAGGGATTGGGGCCAGGAGGAGAAGGGGACGACAAAGGATGAGATGGCTGGATGGCATCACTGACTCGATGAACGTGAATCTGAGTGAACTCCGGGAGTTGGTGATGGACAGGGAGGCCTGGCATGCTGCGATTCATGGGGTCGCAAAGAGCTGGACACGACTGAGCAACTGAACTGAATTGAACTGAACTGAGGGCTATCCCAAGGTCAGATTCTGACAATTGATTATCCACCTCAATTCAGTGGGTACGTCTGAGCATCATTTGCATTAAAGACACTGTGCAAGGCCCTGCAGTAGATACAAAAGGTAAACCACACTGCTTCCCAGGGAGTTTACCAAGGGAAAAACCAAAACAAGTATAAAAACACTGCACAGTAAGTGCTAAAAGAAAGGGACTAGTTACCGTAGTTGGGCAGGGGGAGGGAAGGGAGAAAAAAATAACCACTTATTTAGGGCCTATAAAGGAGATATAATTAGATAAGTGTTTTGAAGGTCTCTGGCTCTTGATGGATAGAGACATGATAAAGATGTACTTCCTAGGAAGGAGAAACAGCTTAAATTCTTTGCAACACAAGTTAAGATTCTCCATTAAGATGAGTTACTTTATAGATGTTGAGTGGCCTTATGATTCTGTTTAGCTTCTGATCTTGTTTCCAAATTCTAGAACCCTTAATGCTATTTAGACAACCTCAAAACTGTATGAGAGGGCTTCCTAGGTAGCACAGTGATAAAGAATCTGCCTCCCAGTGCAGGAGACTTAAGAGACATGGGTTTGATCCCTGGGTTGGGAAGATCCCCTAGAGTAGGAAATGGCAATCCACTCCAGTGTTCTTCCTGGGAAAATTCCATGGACAGAGGAGCTTGGTGGGTTAAAGTCCATGGGGTCGCAAGACACAACTGAGCGACTCAGCATGCACGCACACAAAACTACATAAGTAGTGCCAAGTCAGTGATATTTAGAGGTATAGCTATAGATAGAAATGATTCTTAATTTTAGGTTCACTTTAACTTTATATTCTTAGTGTAGTTTTTCTTCATTTGTCCTCTTAAAACAAGTGTTATCTTTCATGCTGCTCGGGCAATCATTCTGTCTGTCTTTGCTCACCTTTCATATTCCAAAATCTCATCCAGGTGTGTTCACAAGCAATAACATAAAGCAAACAGGATTTGGGGCCTCCATCCTATAAACATATGTATCATATCTGTACCCAACCTGACCGTCCCTTCACTGTCTCCGTTCATGCTGTTCTCTCTGCTTGGGAGACTTTCTTCCCCTGTTCTTCCTTGTCAAGTCATCCTGTGAAATAGTCTCAACTTTCAAGGGACTTTGCTGTTCTAGTGTTGCCATCTATTCTGGGAGCAGGATATTCAGTTCTGACAGCTCCACAGTGATGTTACCTTTGTTTCTTTTTCATTGTCTTTACCCAGATTATCTTGGAAATACCACCTCTAACCTAAGATTCAGGGATTTCCCAGCAGGTGTAAATCTGCCTAATAGACCCGCTCCACCTAATGGATCTGTCTGTTTTGGAAAGACGTAAGATTTCCCATCATTATATTCAGCCCTAACTGAAATAAGTTTATCTTATGTTCTCTGATTCAGGTTTTGCAAATGACTGAGATCATCGGGTGCTGAGATGATTGGTACTTGGTTCATTCTTAGCCCTGCCCACTGGATCAGGTTTTTAAATGGGGTCAGGGGGAGTGTGTGTGGTCCGTGAGGCAGCTCAAAAGTTGCTGTCCATGAACTCACAGCTGGGTAGGTAAACAGTGCTGTGTGATCCAGAAGTTTGGATGCTGCATCACAGGGTAGAACGAGTGCTCACCGAGGTTTAAAGAGGCTTGCAGCTGTGCAGTCGAGAGATTCATAGGAGCCATCCACATCCGAGGGAAGGGAGTTCGATACGAATAAGAGGAGTGTAAACAGTGCAGGCAGGAACTGGGTGCTTCAGAACGGTTACGGGTAAACTGTATGTTACGTGTATTTTACCATAATTAAAAACAGTGGTGTCTGTGCTCACTTGAGAAGCACATCTCCTAAAAGCAGTGGTGTAGGTACGCTGAAGTTCTAGGGCAGGGAAGGAGCAGTAGAGGATGTGTGGCTAGGATTTTAGGGAGATGGGGAGGCAGGTGGCAAGGTACGTTAATACAGGAGGAAGTAGAAAGGAAATTACACAGCACGGGAAAACCAGAAGAGTCCCCCTTTTCCCTCTTTTTAAATCATGAAGCTGTTGAGAGGTGAAACTGGGCAAAAGATTAGCTTACACTGTATGAAGATCATATATGAGCATGGTTGTTTAGTTGATGTAGCACATCTCCTAAAAGCAGTGGTGTAGGTACGCTGAAGTTCTAGGGCAGGGAAGGAGCAGTAGAGGATGTGTGGCTAGGATTTTAGGGAGATGGGGAGGCAGGTGGCAAGGTACGTTAATACAGGAGGAAGTAGAAAGGAAATTACAGAGCACGGGAAAACCAGAAGAGTCCCCCTTTTCCCTCTTTTTAAATCATGAAGCTGTTGAGAGGTGAAACTGGGCAAAAGATTAGCTTACACTGTATGAAGATCATATATGAGCATGGTTGTTTAGTTGATGCGGAAGAGGATCATTTATCCTGAAACCGTGCTTGTGGGCTAATACAGACTAGCCTTGCACAGAGCCATCTGGTCTCCTGGAGAGAACAGAGGATGCACCCAATCATTCTCTGTCATCACTTAAGACACGTTCTGGGCTTCACTTGGTGGGTATTACTGGCAAGGATGGGACCGGATGCCATGATCTTCGTTTTCTGAATGTTGAGCTTTAAGCCAAATTTTTCACTCTCCTCCTTCACTTTCATCAAGAGGCTTTTTAGCTCCTCCTCACTCACTTCATGGGAAATAGATGGGGAAACAGTGGAAACAGTGTCAGAGTTTGTTTTTTTGGGCTCCAAAATCACTGCAGATGGTGACTGCAGCCATGAAATTAAAAGACGCTTACTCCTTGGAAGGAAAGTTATGACCAACCTGGATAGTATATTCAAAAGCAGAGACATTACTTTGCCGACTAAGGTCCGCCTAGTCAAGGCTATGGTTTTTCCTGTGGTCATGTATGGATGTGAAAGTTGGACTGTGAAGAAAGCTGAGCGCCGAAGAATTGATGCTTTCGAACTGTGGTGTTGGAGAAGACTCTTGAGGGTCCCTTGGACTGCAAGGAGATCCAACCAGTCCATTCTGAAGGAGATCAACCCTGGGATTTCTTTGGCAGGAATGATGCTAAAGCTGAAACTCCAGTACTTTGGCCACCCCATGCGAAGAGTTGACTCACTGGAAAAGACTCTGATGCTGGGAGGAATTGGGGGCAGGAGGAGAAGGGGATGACCGAGGATGAGATGGCTGGATGGCATCACGGACTCGATGGACGTGAGTCTGAGTGAGCTCTGGGAGATGGTGATGGACAGGGAGGCCTGGCGTGCTGCGATTCATGGGGTCGCAAAGAGTTGGACACGACTGAGCGACTGAACTGAACTGAACTGAACTGGCAAGGAGTGATAAAGGTCAATAGCAAAAAGTAGCCATGTTCCTGTCAAGTATCTAGGCAAAATTGATGTAACTTTTACGGCTCTGTCTCCTCACTTTGACTCTAGATACCACCTTTCCTGAGGCCTCCTTAATGCAGTATTTGCTCTCTTAATATTTAAAGGAGCCTAGCCAGATCACACTACCCCCTGCGAACAATTTGATAAGAGGAGGATGAGGCAGGCCACTGGCAGCTGCCCCCCAAGGTGTCTGTGTGCCGAACAGGCCCACAGTTGCCAAAGGGGATCCTTGATGTGGTTATTATACAGGTAAAAAAATCCTTTAATAAGTACATTAATGACTACTAATGTATGAGGACTGCCTATCTTTTAAAAGTAGAATTTATTAATAATATTAACAGTCTGATAGAAGTAGTCTCCACTCTTGAAACAAATGTATAGCTGAGCCGGCACCCAGCCTCTCTGAAGCAAGTGAACCAGTGAAAACATAGTGTGTGTTTCCAGTCATTTGAGTCAAAAAGGGGAAATTGTGTATATTTTTCTGTCTTCTTTGTTTTTCTCACCTCTTGACAGGTCTTGCGTGCTGTTTCTAGCAAACTTAAGTTTTAGAACGTAGATGAATTTTGTAGTTGGTTGCCTGTTTCTATGTAAAAATAATGAAGGTATATTAAAATGAGGGCTTCCCTCATAGCTCAGTTGGTAAAGAATCTGCCTGCAATGTAGGAGACCTGGGTTCAGTCCCTGGATTGGGAAGATCCCCTGGAGAAGGGAAAGGCTACCCACTCCAGTATTCTGGCCTGGGGAATTCTGATATTAAATCTTGACTTTCAGAGGATCTGAACAAATAGGAAAGAATGTTAAAAGAATGTTAAATTTTAAAAGAATGTGAAAAATGTTAAAAGAAAGAATGTTAAATATATCCCTCCCAGGATATATATGGTGAAGCAGTAAGTTCTTTGCACATAGGCCTGTCGTGTGAACAGAGACCCAGGAAAAGTTATATACACAGTCGGGTCACTTGCTGGAAAATGTAAATGGGTTATATGGGTTCTTTCTCTTGAATTCAGGTATTCCTGAAGTGTGTTTCTGCTTTGAATGATCAATCCTGATCTGAAAGAGTCATAAAAGAACTTGGGTGCTTGCTGCTCCAGCAGTTCAAAGTAAGAGTGTGAAGATTCCTAACGCAATTTCAACCTCCCCACCACACAGCCTTCAGAAACTTCAAAGGCCTTGCTTGGCCCGGAAGTCAGCGGTCCTTATCTCTGGGAGACACTTGATGTTCCAGGAAGAGATAAAAGTTGTCCACAGTTTTCCTTTCTAGCTTTCCATTAGCCCAAGATAAGACACTCTTCCCATCCCCCTGATTCCCGTCTCTGGACCCAGCTGCCAACTTCTGGGTCTCAGGCCTTCATTTCGCTTGATTCAGGATGACCACCCATCTTCTCGTCATCTGTGTTTCTCCTGGAAAAGTTTACAGCAGTTAATGGCTTCTCGGGTTATGGGATGTTGATCATATTCCTGTATTGCCTCTCTCATGCCCACAATACATAATGAACTGCTGGTGGCCTCTGAACTGCTGAGTCACTCATTTAAAAGAATCTTGATTTAGTCTGCAGTGGGTTGGCCACATCCATTTGGTCTGTCTTGAATAACTGACCAGAAGCCTTTTTCAAAAAGGAGTGATTATGTGATTTCTGCTCCCCCTACTTTAAGATCCTTTCCCTTTGTATTGAGAAAAAAATCTCAGCCTTCTCTGCCTGCATCTTTAGTCTCTGATCTGGCTGGTGAGGAGGAACCATCGATGTCAGGATCTGCTCTCACCCAGGAGCCTTTTCATGACTGCCTCTCACCTGGTTAATCCCTATCACGTGTTCTCATTTAATTTTTTTTTTCCACAGCACTAAGCGTACCTGAAATTATTCATTTCTCCTCTGCCGCTCCCCAGTTAAGTACCTTGAGGACAGGATCTTATTTGTCTTGTTCACTGCCTAGAAAAGTGCCTGCCTCCAGCAGATGTTCAGTGTATATCTGTTGACCAGATATTGTTTTAATTTTATTTTTAGCTCTTTAATGAATGAATTTATCATTGATTTTAAGCTAAAAGAGCATTAGTATGAAGAATATTTTTGGACTAGATTTAGTATTTCATTCTTTCCAAATATCAAATCCCCCTTCCTTAAAATTTGGAAGCTGCTACATATTACCTTTCAATTTCATTTATTTGTATCTACAGTTTATGTTCTGGACTGGTAGCTTCTATTCTGGGAACACCTGCTGATGTCATCAAAAGCCGAATAATGAATCAACCACGAGATAAACAAGGAAGGTAGATAGAAAGTCTTAGTCTGCTTGTTCTCATTTAATTTTTTTTTTCCACAGCACTAAGCGTACCTGAAATTATTCATTTCTCCTCTGCCGCTCCCCAGTTAAGTACCTTGAGGACAGGATCTTATTTGTCTTGTTCACTGCCTAGAAAAGTGCCTGCCTCCAGCAGATGTTCAGTGTATATCTGTTGACCAGATATTGTTTTAATTTTATTTTTAGCTCTTTAATGAATGAATTTATCATTGATTTTAAGCTAAAAGAGCATTAGTATGAAGAATATTTTTGGACTAGATTTAGTATTTCATTCTTTCCAAATATCAAATCCCCCTTCCTTAAAATTTGGAAGCTGCTACATATTACCTTTCAATTTCATTTATTTGTATCTACAGTTTATGTTCTGGACTGGTAGCTTCTATTCTGGGAACACCTGCTGATGTCATCAAAAGCCGAATAATGAATCAACCACGAGATAAACAAGGAAGGTAGATAGAAAGTCTTAGTCTGCATGTATCTGAATGTCTATAATAACAATGTTCTTTAAAGATGCTTCCTCATATTTATTCTTGCTGGAAATGTATTTTTGTGTTTATGTGTGTTCAACCAGGAAATTGTTTTTATGCAATTACCCGCTTTGTGTCTGATGGAAAAGTACTGTGCATTTGGGGAAATAAGCTAATTTAACCATCATATTGTTTAGACACAAGGTGTTTATTGTGACTTTGTTGATTTCATAGAGTTTTTGAAAATATACTTTGTTAAGAATCTGCAGGGCATTTTTTCAGAAGCTCATGACTTGTGAGTAACATGGGTAATTTGATTGGCTATAAAACAGTATTTTCTCTCTGAAGAGACTAGATGGAGTGAATTCTAAGTTATCAGACCAAGGGTGGAGTGAATCCCAAGAACCAACCTTGAAAAATATCTTTAAACTCAAAAGAGGTGTCCTATGTATACAGAAGCACAAGTATTATTTGTTCTAAACTAGCAGAAGATAGTTAAATAAGTTTTCCTGGACTATTTTTTAAAATTTTATTTATACATCTATTTACATGTAAGAAATTTAACAAAATTGTCTTCTTTCCTTTTTAGGGGCCTTCTGTATAAATCATCTACTGACTGCTTGATTCAAGCTGTTCAAGGAGAAGGATTCCTAAGTCTGTATAAAGGGTTTTTACCATCTTGGCTTCGAATGGTAAAGTTAGGTTTTTCTTGCCTTTGTTTTTGTTTTTATTGTACTTAAATTACTTTTCATCTATCAATATTTTCTCTTTTCACTTCTTGCTTCTGGCATGGTTCTGCCCCCAAAGCATGGTTCTTTCTTTCTTTTCTCTTTTGTTTTCTTTTACCTCCAACCCCTTTGGTAGATTAAGGTAAAATAATTCAGTTACATCAGAAATGAATAGGTTGATAGTCTGATGTTATAAAGCCAGTGGATAGATTGTTCTGAAATGTAAAGACTTTTGCTATTTAGCCAAAACATTGCAGTTTGAGACAGGTATACAGATTTCATACTAGAGACCATTGTTATGAAAATGTCAGTATTTCAAACAAAATTAGTTACTTTGATGATAAATATTGGATTATCTATTGTGGCTCAGCAATAAAGAATTCGCCTGCAATGCAGGAGATCACCTGCAATATAGGAGACACGGGTTCAATCCCTGGGTCAGGAAGATCCCCTGGAGAAGGAAATGGCGACCTACTCTAGTGTTCTTGCCTGGAGAATCCCATGGACAGAGGAGCCTGGCAGGCTTCAGTCCATGGGGTAGCAAGTCAGACGTGACATAGCGACTAAACCACCACTACCACCCATTAATACCTGTCACCACAAAGCTCTGCTTAGGAAGAAGACATCATATCATTTTCATTTGGTTTGGATACTGTTTTTTACTAAAGTGAATTAACATGTAGAGTTAGATAGACTTATCTAAATAACATAACAAATAAAAACAAGGTACTCGAGTATTTTGTGAGTTAGAACATATTTGAAAAAATAGGAGTTACAGGTTTAGAAATTCAATCAATGCTTTACACAATATAGAATAATCATATGAATTGAGCACCTGTTCCATACAAAGCCCTGTACTCAGTCCCTGACTTTAGGAGGAACCTAAGAGCCTCAGTCCCTACGCCAGTGCTAGAGCTTCCAATATAGGTCAGGACAAACCCTGAGTGAAGAGTTTGGAGCGGGCAGGGTGGAGGGACATGGTGCTTTCAGAATAGGCAGCAAGTAAGGACCGCCTAAGCTAGGAGGTTAAGTAAACCTCATTGGAGAATGGATTTCTCACTGAGATTTGAAGAATGACTGGGACTTAACTAGGTTAAAAGGGAAGAAAAGAACACTCTGGGTGTAGGAACTAGCAGTAGTGGACAAAGGACATGATGCGTTCAGAGAACTGAAGGAAAGCCAGCTGGCCAAGGCACGGAGATGTGGAGGAGAGAAGCCCAGGGTGAGGCCAGAGAGAGGCAGGGATGGGACTGGGAGGGGCCACAGGGTCCATGAGAGTGAGGGGCATTGGCCTGATAACGTGTGCTTTTAGGAAGAATATTCTGGCTGCTGTGTGGGTTGACGAAAGACCAGGAGTTGTGACAGATGACAGAAAATGATAACTCAGACTAGAATATGACAGTGGGGACAGAAGAAGATAGATTAAAAAAAAAAAAAAAAAAAAGAGGGGTGGGGATAGAAAGGAGATAAAAAAGAACACAACCGGATGGAGATGGGGAAATGGTTGGAGAAGGGAAAGAAAAATCGAGCTTCATTCCCAGATTCCTGCCCTGAGCAACCAATGATGTAGTTTCCTAGAAAAATGGGATCATTTGCAGGGAAGAGGATTTCATGGTGGAATCTCAAGTTTAGTTTGGATATGTTCAGTTTTGGATACTCATAGGACATCTAAGAAGAGCTGTATCTAGATGACTAGCTTCACATATTGGCCTGGATCTTAGAATCATGAGGATGGCGAATTAGACCTGAGCACCGTCTACACACAGATAATAAGTGAAGCACTGGGGATAAATGACATCACCAAGGGTAGTAGGTATCTATCTATTAACATGAAACAAACAGCCAAAGCCCTTGGCGATATCTGATACAAAAGCACACCTAAGCTGTAAAAGATTATTTTCACTGTCTTGATTATACTTTGAAGTTATCTCAAATCTATGGATATTTAATGGAAAGGAAGATTTTGACCTGGCCTGCATAAACCAGGTCCTATTATAAGTGTTGGTAAAACAAAGGAATAAGATGTGTATTTTTTTTTTGCTCTCAAGGATCGTACAATGTGATGGGAGAAGGCAGACACGTACATAGTTAAAATTACAGAGATTAGAAAGCTAAGATTATGAAGTCACTTGCTATATGGCCAGTGCTGTGCTAATCATATTCACGGCTTAACTCACTGAGTTCTCCCAACAATCTATTTAGAAGGTTACTATCATATATTTCATTTATAGAGGAGAAAACTAAAGTGAAGTGTCTAAGTAACGTGGCCAGGCTAGGTGGTTATATACTACTGGCATCAGGGGCTCAAACCCGGGCCGTCTGGCTTCAGAGGACACAGATTACTAAAGAGGGTTGCCAGTGCTGTGAACAAAACATGGAAACACACGTAGTGGAGAAAAATGGCTGGAACTCTTTGAGAAGTCCCAAAAGGCCTCCCAGAGGTGATCCCTGATCTGAGCTTTGAAGGATCAGTAGGTGTTTGTCAAGAAAACCATGAGGAAGCAACATAAGCAAGTCACGGGCGACCCCAAAATGTCTGGTGCACTGCAGAAGATTCTGTGTGGCTAGACTGTAGGTCCTCAGAGGGCTGGAGATGGGAAGAGCACGTAGAAGAGCATGTAGGCGCCAGGCTGAGAAGGACCTGGGGGCCGATTCAGTAGCTGAGGCGGAGCTGCAGTAGCAAGCACCTGTTTGAACCCGGGAGCCACATGCTTACATTTGCTTGGGGACAAGTCTATTGTGGCAGCAACGCAGACACTGTCGTGAAAGTTAGCATGCAAGAAGGGAAGTTTTGGCGGTGGTCTAGCCAGGAGATGATGGTAGAAATGGAGAGAAGGTGGATTTCAAGACCATTTGTGTTCGACTCCACAGGACATAGTAACTGACCAGACAGAAAAAGAGAAGGAGGGAGAGAAGGGAAAAGAGACTTTGATGTTTCTGGTGAGGAAGACCATGAGGATGGGTGAGACCAGGGATGAAAAACGAAACCAAGAGGTGACAGACAACAGCCCAATATAAAGGAGCACTGAGGCCACTTGATCTGACCTATTGTCTTTGTAACGTGAGACTCAGGAAGTATAAATGACCTCAGAATGAATACCTAACGTATGACAAGCTTTGTGCTAAGCTCTTTACACACATAATTTTTGTTAAGTCTTACAAGAACCTCACATTACAGGTAGTGTGATCCTCATTTTTCAGATGAGAAAAACACAGCTCAAAGTATAAGAAACTCGCTCAAGTTCATGTAGCTAGTATATGGCCAAGCTGGGAATCCATTGCAGATTTGTTCAACTTTAACTAAACCCATGGTCCTAACTAAGATGGTATACTGAGTATCTCAAGGTCCTGCAGCTCATTATGGAAGTTTTAAAACAGAGACAGGGTGTGGTGATGAAGAGAGGTAACCAGAGCAGAATGGTTAACCACCCAAGATCACCAGGGTGGCGTGGCTTTGTTGATTTGCCACAGCACAGGACCTGAGTGTGGAAGCCTGTTGACTCATGAGCACTTCCACGTAAATCGGCCTTTGCACATACAACTGCCCTTCAGCCAAACTCACTGAAACGGATGACTGGACCACAACATTGGCCCATCCACACTGAGAAATAGATCTGGCCAGTGATCTCAATGCTGAAGTCCTCTGGATAGTTAAATTCAAACTATAGGGGAGCCAAGTCATAATCAGAAGGTTGCCTGCTGAACACAGAATAATAATAACAGGAAGAGTTTATCTGTAAACTTGATATTGAAAAAGATCAACCCAAGAGTCCCTGTGTGTTCAACCCCACAGTAAAAAGCAGAGGAAAAAAAATTTTTTTCCAGCAGTTATGATAACATGGCGTCATATACACTTGGATTCTTTTCAGTGGTACAACTATGCCAGTGAGGAAGAAACAAGTAAAAGAAGGTACTGGCCATATGCCCTTCTGCAGAGGCTCAGTATATCCGGTCTATATCCTGTGCATGCTATTTGGCTCTCCCTCTTTAACTCCTCTTCAAAACCCAGCTAAACCTAATCCCAGTTCCTTACACTAGTTCGAGATAGCATGCCCTCGCTTTGCTCAATCCCTGATTAATGTTTATTTCCTTCGCATATAGTTCGGTTGCTATGAGGAAGAAGTCTGATAACCAGAGCCATCAGGAATGATTGCCTAGTCCATACTTAACTGAGACCCCTGCTTGTAGATGCAATTGCAGTCATATCCTTGGCTCACTTCATTTTTATCGTCGCCAAACTGTGGTGTTGCCACAGCTTCTTTCTCTATGTCTTCATATACTTATCTGACCAAAGCTGTATTCTCCTAAATTCCCTAGTGAATTCCCAGTCTACTGGTATAACTCGCTCCACATTTCTAAACACATATGACATAAATGTTGCTTTATAAACACTCTAAGCAAATACATTTTACACTCTAATTGCTTAAGTTTATTTCTCTCTACTCTAGTGTGATTAGTTTCTCTCTGATCAATATTACCCATAACTTAGGAACCAAACCTGATTCCAAGACATACTTTCTCTGATGATTACTTCTAGTGTTTCCTCTGTGATCTCCATCTGTGTCTTTAGTATTTTTATCTTCTGTTCTTGATTAACCCTCATCCCCTTATACGGAGCAGGCAATGGCACCCCACTCCAGTACTCTTGCCTGGAAAATCCCATGGACGGAGGAGCCTGGTGGGCTGCAGTCCATGGGGTCGCTAAGAGTCAGACACGACTGAGCGACTTCACTTTGACTTTTCACTTTCATACACTGGAGAAGGAAATGGAAACCCACTCCAGTGTTCTTGCCTGGAGAATCCCCAGGGACAGAGGGGCCTGGTAGGAGGCCGTGTATGGGGTCACACAGAGTCAGACATGACTGAAGCGACTTAGCAGCAACAGCAGCATCCGCTTATAATTCCTTTTGGCACAGTGACACCATAGCCAGTTCTTTCTGATGTGAAAGCCCTTTTCTCCACTTCATTTGCATTTTTATATTCATTATGTGATATACCAGGTGTTGGTTTTATGATCAAACTCTCAAAGGATCAAGTTCTTCCAGGCTTCCTTGTCATGCTCCATACATTACACAAACTACATGTAGAAGAAAAGAGCCCAGCCTAGAAGTCAGGCATGCTGAGTCCTAGCCTTTTATCCAGTAATGGTCAGTAAAAGGAACCCTGGAATGGAAGTCAGAAGCCCAAGGTCCAACTCCACCATGCTGGCAGGCATCTGATTGCTGAGCCTTAGTGCCCTCATCTGTAAAACAGGGGTAACAATACCTTTCCTTTCCATTATAAATTGTTTGGAGAAATCTGTGACAAACCAGACCTGAAAATGCTTTGTAAATGATAAGGTGCTCTAGAAAGGTGAAATGCCAAAATACTTGTTTTCAGCCTAAGTGGATTCAAAATGAGTTCATCATTCAAAGATGTGTATGCATATGTATAGAAGATTTATAATTGCTTTGAAATATGCACTAACTTCTTTGGTTAATCTTTCAGACCCCTTGGTCACTGGTGTTCTGGCTTACTTATGAAAAAATCAGAGAGATGAGTGGAGTCAGTCCATTTTAAGCCCTTAAAGATACAGTGTTCAGTATCATTGAAATGCGGGCATCTGCAACACACACCCCCTATTATTTCTACCTCTTTAGGAAGACACCTTACTCCACAGAGACTGTGATTTATAGGGGGCAGCACTTTATTTTTACCTGGAAACCCAAGTTCTCTTTGACTCCTCTTTTTGTTCACAAGCAATCTGATTGGATCACACAAGACCACCCAGTGAGACCCCAGCACAGCGTTTTCTAAGGAAGGGTCAAATCCTGACCACTTAACTTGAGCGAGAAGATTCAAGCTTTGAGATGCTACGCTGTGGAGCCTGCTTAGAGGAGAAAGTGCCAGAAGGGAGACAGCATCTCAGACCTGAAGTGGACAGTAGAGATGTGGAAAAATACATCCGTACATAGGGACCAAGGGATATACTTAACGTGTTGTGTCAGTATTTACAACTGAAATCTGATAATTCACTTTTCTGTTGTCATTAACGTGCATATCCTATAAACTAAAGGGAGGTGAATGAATAAACATTTTGAGTTTCCCTAGTGTTGAAGGAGGTTGGTGTACCTTTTCTTGCCAGGAGAGTGAAAAAAAAAAGTTTGGATCTCAAGGGAAGAAGCCTCATTCTCTCAGTGCCCTGTGATCTGTGTTCATTGGTTAGGTCTCTGCCACATAGGCTAAGGACTTCCTGACAGCATGTGAATGAAAACAGAAAAGAATGTCTGCTTTGTGCTATATCCCAGTCCAGCCTGAATTTGTCACTAGCTCTCAAGAATCTCAATATATGAAAAACGGGGCTTATTTGATTACAGCTCAGGTGGAAACAGGTCCTTTTAATAAAGAAACATCTGGGATCATCAGTCTCTCAGTGGCATTTAACAGCAAAGGTAACATGAAGTCAGCCGACATACAGCCTCTCTTAATCCCCACTTCCCTAACACTAAGGGCCTGAGAGAGAGGGAGGGAGAACTCAGAAATCACACGAAAGCTGTCTCTAGCCTGAATCTTATTCAGTCAGTCTGACAAAGCTTCCTGCCTAAAAAGTGATTGTATAAACTGCCTGTGGTACACAATGATGTCTCTAGTCACTGAATCATATCCCTTTTCCTAGAAAGGTGAGAGATTTCTTCACATTCACCTCTGTGGCACCTGTTCCCCCAGCCTCAGAGACTGGGCATTTCTGGATGGATAGCTACAGTTATGGGAAAAGGCTGTAACTGTCAAAATAGGAAAACTCCAAAAGCTCAGACTCAAGAGAGACATTGGAGCTGACTAAACAGGATGTATCATGGGTATGGATGATGTTGAATGGAAAAAAGCTTACAAGTGCTCTGTGGTTGCCCTAATGTATAATCACTGCCATTTAAGAGGGAAAGTATACTTTAAAATATATTTTAGTGTGATGTACTATTATGTAGTGGCTTATTTTTTTTAATAGAATTTACAGAACGTGGAGTTTAATCTCTTAAAATCTTTAGGCGGTCTACTTTCCCATTGTATTTGTCAACCTGTATGAACTGAGTTGTTAAATATACTTAAAATAATAATATGTACTTAAGTTCTCAAATTATCTGTATTGAAACCACTTTAGGAAACTTTGTTTTTTGTGTGTGTTTTATAATTTTGTAAACCAAGTAAATATTAGATCAAAATAATTATATGCAAACTGGGCTATGGAAAAATTTATTTAACTTTATTCTTTGAGGGGCTTGAGGTGAAAACGTTGCTTACATAGTAAGATGTCTGGATTGGAATAATTGGATTTTTTTAAAAAACCTGAAATGACTCCTTGGGATGGTCTGGTTTAACTGTCTCATTTTCTATGTTGGGAGACTGAGGCCTGGAGAAGTAGAGTTGTTCATGCTCATAATTGTATTCAATAGCAGAATCAGGATAAAAATACAGATCTTCTAATAATTGTTACCACTGATGACAGTGTATACTTATTATACACTAATTAGGTACTGAGTAAATGTCTCATGGCATTTTTGTAACATCCCAGTCCAGGACTATTGAATCTTCCAAGAACAGGTTTTTCTTTATGGCATTTTTTTTGTCATAGACATTTTAAATGAATTTGAATTGCCTTTGGCATACATTCTAGAATGGAGTCTAAAACATGAGTCTAAAACACTTCAGCTAAAACATGAAGACCCCTGAGAATCTGACCAAATCCTGTAGATAACACATATATCCTAGCACAGTCATACTTTTCCAGTGAAATCATTTTCATTACTGTATCTTGGAACTTTGCTTTATTTTACCACCTTGAAATCATCTTGTTCCTCTCCAGAATAATGCACAGTAAATAAAAAGAAATAACTTCAGTAATTTTGTGTCCACACTGAAAGACTTAACACTTCAGTCTCACTTTCTTGTAACATAACTGTGCTTGGTGTTTATCTTCAGCTCAGTATCAATAATACTTAACCTCTAAGTTTCCTTTGCTTAGCTTCCACTTTTTTCCCTTCCCAAATGATTTTTTTCTCATCGAAAAAATATACGAGTTCTTATTTTTAATTATATACAGTTCTTTGTTCTTTGTAAGTGAATTAGCATATATCTAAATAGAGAACATTTCTTAAATTTGCTTTCAGTGAGGAATAATGTATCTTCATCAAGTGCTCCAAATCCTATTTTAATTATAAGCCACTAGTGGTACAGCTGCTGCTGCTGCTGCTGCTGCTGCTGCTGCTGAGTCACTTCAGTTGTGTCCGACTCTAGTAGCATTTATTTGCCATTAGGTACTCAACAAAATTTACAGATGGTATGAATCAAATAATTTTGTCATTATTTGAAGATCTGTGACTATCAAAAGACTAGTCTGAAATTTTTCATTTTGCCAAGAAAAAAGGAAGGAAACAAACTCAAGGAAGTTTTAAATGAGAAACTGATTTTCTGTCATCTTTAAATTTTTAAGCATAACCACTTATGTATGAAAAGAGATTCCCTCAGGACCTCCATTGGAAAAATCTTTAATTTAATACTTGTTGGTTAGAAAAATCTTTCTTTTAATACTTGTTGGCTACTTGAGGGTGAAAATATTTGATGCTCTTCTCCCCAGTTAAACCAGAACTCTTTTAAAAATGATTTCTCCAAAATACATATATTATCAAATGCCAGGAAATGTGGAGAAAAGGCTGAACTTGGATTCTCAAGACCTTTATCCTATTGGGTTGGTCGAAAAAGTTCATTTGGGTTTCTCCATAACGTGGTGTGGAAGAGCCCAAATGAACTTTTTGGCCAACCCAACATTTGGGGTTCTACTTCTGACAAAGCAGTATAATCAAGTCCCTTCATTTCTCTTGATGGTCCATTTCTTTTTAAGATGAAGTGGTTGAATTCTTGAATCTTGCACATATACTTGAAGAGGGTCATTATATTAATGTCATGTTAAGAAAAGATTTTTTTTTAATTACTGGGATTTTCTTTTTCCTGGATTTATTTAATTTCTCATGTTTTAAGATGAGGAAAGTTTTATTCAGGACTTAGAGCAGAATACAAGCTCTTTATGTGGCTGGAAATCCTTCACCTCACAGCAGACCATCTTCCTTCAGGCGACAGTGGGCATGTCATCCCACCTTCTTACCTTCAGCTACTCCTTCACACACACACACAAGAAAAATTAAAATCTTTCATAGTGTATCCAAGCCCCTCTCAACCTGGCTTCAACCCATTTTTCTAACATTTGCATTTCACTGCACACCCACACTCTACCTCCTCACAAATGCATCGCCCCTGAAGATGTTCCTCATTTGGCAGCTTCCTAGGCAGTGTTCATTTTGTGATCTTTGCCCAACATTCTTCCCCACCACTACTCCCCATTCGTCTTCACTTTCACTGGTGAAGTCCTGCTTTAACATCTAGAATGATCTCTGAAGACTTGAAGACCTTCAACACCTCTCTGTTCCTATGGCTTCCCCTCCTGCGGATGTCTGTCTGTCTGCACGGACGTGAGTCTGCTTCCCCTCAATGAATGAACGCTTGCAAGCAAGGACCATCTCTGTTTCTCTTTAAAACTTCAAATAGAAGTCAGTTAGAAGGAATCTGTTGAATTCAGAGATTGGGTGGGGGTGGGTGGAGAAAAAAAAACATGTACACGTTTAAGTCATATGCTGTATTCTTCCTACCTTAAGGATAATTATATCAGGTCAGTAACACTCAATTTCATGCGATTCCTTACCATATGCAGTGCTTACCTGCATTTTCAAAAGATCATGTGTCTTTAAATAGGTAATTTTAAAGAAGTAGTCATCAGTTTAATAGCTGTCCTACAAACATCTAGAACTTGATAGTTTTAAATAATATAAAATATTTGGTTGGATGATGAGCAATTAATAAGTATGTGATATGTTTATATTATTTTTCCTTTTAGAGTATGTATGAAAATTCTGTCACTATCTGTATGTTCATTTTACCCATTCAAGTGTTTTATTATTTCTGAATTCTGAGGAGTATGTGATTATTTTTCTCTCCCCACACTTTACCCCTAGCGGGCTGCTGTGATTGTCAACAGCAGCAGGATCCACTTTGAAGGTTTGATAAAAGCAGATGAAGAGGCTTAAAGATGTCTGTTTGCTGAAAATATCTGGTAACAAACAGGAATATATGTGAGTAAATATAGTGCATCATTCTGATTTTTAAAATAAACGCTTTAAAACGCCTAATGGGTTGTCAAGGGCTTTGTTTTGTCCTTGTGTGATTTCATCCTGGTGCGTCTTTGAATTTAAAATAATAACAAAATTAGAGATGATTTTTAAAGCTTTATCTTTACTTTTCAGAATTGAAACAGAAAGTAGCTTAATTAGAACGTCAGATTCGAAATGTTTATATTAGCAAAAAGAACACATACCTTGTTGCTTAAAACTCAACATTCAGAAAACTAAAATCATGGCATCTGGTCCCATCACTTCTTGGCAAATAGATGAGGAAACAATGGAAACAGTGACAGTCTTTATTTTCTTGGGCTCCAAAATCACTGCAGATGGTGACTGCACCCATGAAATAAAAGACACTTACTCCTTGGAAGAAAAGCTATGACAAACCTAGACAGCATATTAAAAAGCAGAGACATTACTTTGCCAGTAAAGGTCCGTCTAGTCAGAGCTATAGTTTTTTCAGTAGTCATGTATGGATGTGAGAGTTGGACAATAAAGAGCTGAGCACTGAAGAACTGATGCTTTTGAACTGTGGTGTCGGAGAAGACTCTTGAAGAGTCCCTTGGACTGCAAGAGATCCAACCAGTCCATCCTAAAGGAAATCAGTCCTAAATATTGATTGGAAGGACTGATGCTGAAGCTGAAGCTCCAATAATTTGGCCACCTGATGTGAAGAACTGACTCATTGGAAAAGACCTTGATGCTGGGAAAGACTGAAGGTGGGAGAAGGGGACAACAGAGGATGAGACAGTTGGATGGCATCACCGACTCAAACATGAGTTTGAGCAGGCTCCAGGAGCTGGTGATGGACAGGGAAGCCTGGCCTGCTGCAGTCCATCGGGACGCAAAGAGTCAGACACGACTGACTGACCGAACTGATCAGTATTGACTATTTCTTTGCTGTCACGTCCTTAAGTTTTTGTTCTTCAGTGTTCTGTTCCTGGCCTCCCCTCTCTCGGAGGGCCTGTACATTTCTGTGACTCAGCTAGTACACCTGGACTGGTAATTCCTACAGTAACTGGCACTCAGTAGATGGTTATGACTGTTTAGTTGCTTGGTCATGTCCGACTCTGTGGCCCCATGAACTGCAGCACGCCAGGCTTCCCTGTCCTTCACTATCTCCCGGAATAGAAGTTACCTTTATCTGTGTTCCTGGCCCTTACTCATTCCTCCAGCTTTACATATGTTTTCTCAACTTCTCCCTTTATATCTCCACCAGGATGGCCCATAGTTCTTGTGAGCTCAAAATTCACAATCATTCAATATTTTTCGTTCCAATCCTTTCTCCCTGCCCTTTACAATCTACTCTTCTTCAAGAGTCTCTGTTGCACTACACACCTTGTACTACAACCAGGAAACCTTCAGGACATCCTTGACTTCTCATTTGTTTACTTACTGTCCAGAATAACTTAAATACTGTCCGAAATACATAAGATACTGCCCAAAATACTTAAATCCATTTATAAAAAGGAAACTACAGGCCAATTTCTCTTATCTACATAGACACGAAAAAATCCATGAGCACCACTTTACACCCATTAGGATGGCAATTATTTAAAAAGCAAAACACTAAGAGTTGATAAAGATGTGGAGAAACTGGAACCCTTGTGCATTGCTAGTGAAGACAGAAAATGATGCAAGTGCTATACAAAATCATGGGTTGCCTCAAAAACACAGAATTATATGATCCAACAATTCCACTTCTAGGTATAACCCACAGATTGAGAGCAGGGACTTGAACAAATATTTATATACCAATGTTTATAGTAGCATTTTCACATAACCAAAAGGTGGAAACAATCTAAATGTCCACTGACAGATGAATGAATGGATAAACAAAATGTGGTATGTCTATACAATGAGATATTAGCTTTAAAATAAGGAAATTTTGAGACATTGACATGGATAAATCTTGAAACTGAATGAAATAAGCCAGACACAAATAGGCATCAGATAGTATATGATTCTACTTGTATGAGATACCTAGAATAATCAAATTCATAGAAACAAATTGTAGATTAGTGGTTACCAGAGCTGGAATGAGGGAGAATCAGAAGTCAGTATTTAATTAGTACAATGTTTCAGTCTGGAATGATGAAAAGCTCTGGAGATGGACAGAGGTGACTGTTGCACAACAATGTGAATATAATTAATGTCATGTCACTGAACACTTCTGAATGATTAAAATAGTTTTATATTATGGATATTTTACTGCAACAGAAAAAAATCAATCTGAAAAAAGTTTAAAAATGAATATAGAGGTGAAAGATACTATCAGATTCAATTCAGCATTATAAAAAGGATAATACATCATCCCCAAGTGGGATTTATCCCATGAATACAAGGTTGGTTCAACATTCAAAAATCAATAAATATAATTCAACTTACTAACAGATAATGTATCTCAATAGAATGTGAAATGGTATTTGATAAAACTCAATAACCTTTCATGATAAGAGCTCAACAATCTAGGAGCAGAATGAACTTCCTCAACTTGATGAAAAGGATCTAAGTGAAACCTACAGCTAATATCACACAGCTAATACCACGCTTTCTCCCTAAATCAGGAATAAGAAAAAATATCAATTCTCACCATGTCTAGTCAAAACTGTACTGGATATCTTAGTTATTTTAATAAGGTAAGAGAGAAATAAAGAGTATAAAAATTAGGAAGATAAAACTACATTTATTATATAGCCATATAATTGTGTAGAATTGTGCACATTCCCAAGAAATCTATATTTAAAAAAGCAACTAGAATAAGTGAGTTTTCGAAAATCACAAGATACAAGGTCAATATATGTGCGTGCGTGTGTGTGCTCAATCAGTCGTGTCTGACTCTTTGTGACCCCATGGACTGTAGCCTGCCAGGTTCCTTTGTCCATGGAATTTTCCAGACAAGAATACTGGAATGGGTGGACATTTCTCTTCCAGGGGATCTTCCTGATCCAGGGATCAAATGTGAATCTCCTACATTGGCAGGTGGATTCTTTACCTGGGAGTCACAAAACTATAAATATAGTGCTATTTACTAGCAGTGAAAAATTGGAAGCTAAATTTTTGTCAATATCATTTACAATAACATAAAAAAACATGTAAAACTTAGGTATAAATCTAACAGACTACATGCAAGACTTGTTCACTGAAAATTATAAAACAGTGCCGAGACAAAGTAAGGAATACTCCAATTAACAGAGAGAGAAACCATGTCCATGGACTGGAAAACTCAATATTGCTCAGATGTAATTTCTCATATTGATCACTATCTTCAATGCAATTCTAATAAAAAAAAAAACTCAAGATTATTTTCCCCCAGAAATGACAAGTGTATTCCATTGAATTAGCCAAAAAGTTTGTTACAGCTTTTCCGTAATATATGGAAAAACCTGAATGAATTTTTGGGCCAACCCAATCAAATACATTGGAAAAAGCAAAGACCTTAGATAGCCAAAACCATTTTGAGGAAAAAGAATAAAGTTGAAAGGGTAGCTAGCACTACCTAATTTCAAAGCTGCAAAAAATGTCCAGGAAATTTCCATTCACTTTTCACCCAGTCCTGCCCAAATCTTGAACAACCGTAGTACACAATCAAAACCAGCAAAATGGCATTGGAATAACCCACAAATTCAGATTTTTACCAGTTTTACAAGTGTGTATGGGTGTCTGGTTCTACAGTAGCTCCGTGTGTCAATGGAGACCAAACGTCTGCAAAGTGGGCAGACAAAACAGCAAAGAAACACGCGGGGTAATCGTGAGGAAGGAAACATTTAACAGTAACCCTCATCATAACTCTATCCAGGTGATCCAACAAGTTCATAGACGAGACTATCAGCGACAGGCTCCGCGGCTACGCGGCTGAGCGTGCACAGCCAATGTCCGCCCCGGGGATGCCGGCGCCACCGCACGGTCCGCTCCGGACAGCGCCCCGGGTCTCTCAGAGTTCCGGCCCAACTCCCTGAACGTGCCGTTCGCGCCTCCCTTTCTCCTCCGCGGTTCTTCAATGGCTCGCACCGTGCAGGGCTCTCCGGGCTCCGTCTGTCTCGGTCAGACGGCCGAGAAGGAGGTCCCTGCGTGGTCTGGGCCTTGCCAGGTCCCCGGACCGGGCCGAAGCGACTCGAAGGGGCTCGGAGCAGCGACAGGTGGCCTCGGGGTCCCGCCGCGTCTCGGCTCCCCGGGGCCCCTTCTGCGCCCCGAGCCTGCGTCCCCGCCGCCCGCCGGAGGGCCCGGCTCCGCCCCGCCCGCCCACGCAGACGCGCCCGCCGCCCGCGGCCGGAAGCCAGGTCTCCTCGCGCTGCAAATGCTTGCGCGGCGGCGCGACCCTGGGCGGTTGGGCCGGCCGTCGGGTCTTACCAGTCGGCGCGAGCAGGTGAGGCCCGGCGGTGGCGGCGTGGCAGCGTGGGCGCCGGGCCGGGTATCCTTCCTTGTCCGTGTGTCGGGCGAGCCCGCGTCTGCGGGGCTCTCCTCTTAGCGGCGCCGGGGTTTCGGGGGCCGGGCCGGGCGGCACGGCGGAGATGTGCTCGACGCCCGGGCTGCCGACGCCGGGGGCCTCGCTGGTGCTGCGGGTGTCCTTCGTGGACGTGCAGCCCGAGGTGATTCCTGTGCAGCTGTGGGGGCTGCTGGGCGAGCGACGAGACGAGTACGTGCGGCTGAGCCGGGAGATCCAGGAAGCGGCGGCGACTGCGCGCGGCCCGTGGATGCTGGGCGGTGCCTCGGCCTTGCCTGGCGAGCTGTGCCTGGTGCAGGTGGGGAGGCTGTGGCACCGCGGCCGCGTGGTCAGCCGGCAGGCGCAGGAGAGCCGGGTCTTCCTGCTGGACGAGGGCCGCACCATCGCGGCCGGGGCGGGCTCGCTGGCTTCCGGGCGCAGCGAGTTCTTCCACCTGCCGTCGGAGGTGCTGGGCTGCGTGCTGGCCGGCCTAGTGCCGGTGGGCGGCGGCGCGGGCGGGGGCGAGCCCCAGCACTGGGCGGCCAGCGCTGTGGACTTCCTTAGCCACCTGCAGGGCAAGGAAGTGCACGGGCGCGTCCTGGACGTGCTGCTGCTCCACCGCCTGGTCCTCCTGGAGGTGCCCGAGCTGTCCCAGCAGATGCAGGAGCTCGGCCTGGCTCGGCATGTGCCTGACGGCGTCTTCCGCTCCCTGCTAAAGCGCTACCTCTCGGCCACCACGCCTGTCCTGGGCCCCAGGGCCCCGGTGGTCCCGCGAGTCCCCCCTACGCAGGAGCAGCCCGGCCTGGATTACTTCTACCCTCAGCTGCAGCTGGGCGTGACGGAGCCCGTGGTGGTTACCCAAGTGTGCCATCCCCACCGCATTCACTGCCAGCTCCGCAGCCTCTCGCAGGAGATCCACCGCCTCTCCGAGAGCATGGCTCAGGTATACCGGGGCTCCCCGGGGGCTGGGGACGAGCACTCTACCAGTGCCCCCTGGGAGGAGAGAGAGGAGAGCCCAGACAAGCCTGGCTCTCCTTGCGCATCCTGCGGGTTGGATGGACTTTGGTACAGGGCGCTCTTGCTTGAGACTTTCCGGCCCCAGCGCTGTGCCCAGGTGCTTCACGTCGACTACGGAAGGAAGGAGTTAGTGAGTTGTAGTAGCCTCCGCTACTTGCTGCCTGAATATTTTCGGATGCCGGTGGTGACCTACCCTTGCGCACTGTACGGACTCTGGGATGGTGGGAGAGGTTGGTCTCGGTCACAGGTCGGTGACCTGAAGGCACTGATTCTGGGCCAGGCGGTGAACGCAAAGATTGAATTTTATTGTTCCTTCGAGCATGTGTATTACGTCACCTTATATGGCGAAGATGGGATTAATCTTAACTGTGTGTTCGGAGTACAGTCCTGTTGCTTGGCTGACCGGTTCCTTCAGAGCCAGGGCAGAGAAGAGGAGGAAGAGGAGGAAGACCCGGAAACAGCTTTTCAGTGTCAATCTTCTGCGGAAGAAATGGATGAAGAGATTTCACTCCCCACCTTACCATCTATCAGGTTAAAGATGAACACCTTCTATGATGCTCAGGTGGAGTTTGTGAAAAATCCTTCTGAGTTTTGGATTAGGTTGAGGAAACACAATGGCACCTTCAGCAAACTGATGAAGAAAATGTGCAGTTTCTATGCCTCCGCCAGTAAGCTGGATGGTGTCATCTTGAAACCCGAAGCCGATGATCTTTGCTGTGTCAAATGGAAAGAAAACGGCTACTTCCGGGCTATGGTCACCCGATTAGACTACCAGAATGTGGATGTGTTCCTAGTTGACCGGGGCAATTCAGAAAACGTGGACCGGTATGACGTGAGGATGCTGCTCCCTCAGTTTAGGCGGCTACCAATATTGGCCCTGCGGTGCACCCTGGCTGATATTTGGCCTTTGGAAGAAAACTGGAGCCAAGAGGCAATTTCCTTTTTTAAAAAGACTGTGCTCCACAAAGAGTTAGTGATCCATGTCCTTGATAAGCAGGATAATCAGTATATTATTGAGATTCTTGATGAATCAAGAACGGGGGAGGAAAACATTAGTAAGGTGATGGCTCAAGCTGGATTTGCCAAGTACCAGGAATTTGAAACAAAGGACAGTCTTTCCGTAAATGTCCATTCTCCAGGGCATGTGTCAAACCATTTTACCACAGACAGTAACAGAATATCCTCTGCCAAGAAGGAAGTAGGACAAAAAGCTATGAGAGATGGTAAAACTACAGCTGTTCCGGAAGTAGTGACTGACACAGCAGTTATGACAAACGTTTCGGCTGGACTCGTGCAGGACAGTGAGAAAAGAGTGTCTGTGTATTCTCCTCTGGTACAGAATTTCTTGGGAATTGAGTCAGGCTCTTCTTGTAAAGGAGAGCTACAAGTTGGAACTACAGTCGAAGTCAGAGTATCTTACGCTGAAAATCCCGGCTATTTTTGGTGTCAGCTGACCAGGAACACACAAAGATTTAATGCGCTCATGTGTAGTATTCAGGACTATTGCAACAGCACAGCTCCTCCCCACCAGGGAACTACTCCTGCTTGTTTGGCAAAACGAACAGCAGATGGAAAATGGTCCAGAGCTCTAATTACTGGGCCACAATCTTCAGAGTATGTCAACATCATATTTGTAGATTATGGGGACAAAGAAATGGTATCTGTGAAGAATATTTATTCAATTACTGAAGAGTTTCTGAAGGCTCAGGTTCAGGCTTTTAGGTGCAGCCTTTATAATTTAATTCAGCCAATGGGACAAAATCCTTTTCTTTGGGATGAAAAAACAATCCAAGCTTTTATTGAATTTATAGATAATGCACGGGAAAACAGTCTTGAATTAAAGTGCACAATATTTGCTCTGGCTTCCATTCATGATGAACTGTTTAATGTGGTGGATCTGCTAACACCTTTCTGGAGTGTATGCCATTTTTTGGTACAAAAGAGACTTGCAAGACCAGTAAAACTTCAGAAACCTCTAGAGTTCTCCGTTCAGCTCCATTCTTACTTCTATTCTACACATGACATGAAAATTGGAAGTGAAGAATCAGTGTACATAACACATGTTGATGACCCTTGGGCATTTTATTGCCAGCTGGGAAGAAATGCAAGTATTTTAGAACAGCTGTCCCATCATATTAGACAATTAAGTCAAGTTTTGCTGCATTTAAGAACATCTCATTTGGTCCCCGGCACATTGTGCCTTGCCAAGTATACTGATGGAAACTGGTGTAGGGGGGTAATCATAGAAAAAGAACCAAATAAAGTATTCTTTGTTGATTTTGGGAACACTTATGTGGTAACAAGTGATGATCTGTGCCCAGTGCCTAGTGATGCACATAATGTCTTACTTTTGCCCATGCAAGCCATTAAATGTTCGTTATCTGATATTCCGGATCATATACCGGAAGAAGTTACAGCGTGGTTTCGGGAGACTGTTTTAGATAAGTCATTGAAGGCTCTGGTCGTAGCAAAAGATCCAGATGGAAGACTGATTATTGAACTATACAATGATAGCATTCAAATTAATGCTAATATTAACGAGAAGTTAGGGCTCCGGGGTTACAAAGGTGGGACAAGGAGAAAAAAAAACAAAGCACTCCTCTCTACAACTGAAACTCTTGAAGTGAAAAAGGAAGATGTGAAGTTGTCACCTACAGAGTATTTAAGTAAATCAGAGAACAAACCAGATAGTATGGCACTCTTAGGAGAATCATACAAACCTAAGATCAGCTCAGCATGTAGGGAACTCAAATTTTTACAGAGTTCAACAAAGATAAACTTAGTCACTCTGCACCAGGACTCTGCGGGCAGTAAAAATAATCAAGTGTCTCCATTAACAACAGACAAGAAATTAGAAAATTTGGCGGAGCCCTCCTTGAAAGCCACAAAACTAGAAGCCTCTCTTTCAGAGAGAAAACTAAGAGATATCTATGACAAAGGTTTGCCTCTAAAAATATCTGAGTTCCCTAAGAAGGCCATAATGCCTGGATTTAAAACAACTGTGTATGTTTCTCATATAAATGACCTTTCAGACTTTTACGTTCAACTAACAGAAGATGAGGCTGAAATTGGTCGTCTTTCAGAGAGGTTAAATGATACTAGGAAAAGGCCTGAATATTATGCAGGCCCACCTTTGCAAAGAGGAGATGTAATATGTGCTGTTTTCCCAGAAGACAATTTATGGTATCGTGCTGTGGTCAAGGAACCACAACCCAATGACCTTCTCTCTGTGCAGTTTATAGATTATGGCAATGTCTCTGTGGTTCACACAAACAAAATAGGCAAACTTGACCATGTTAACGCTCTGTTACCAGGACTGTGCATTCCCTGTTCCTTAAAGGGATTTGGGGTTCCTGGGATTTTAAACCATAAGGAAGTGATGCATTACTTTTCCCAAAGGACAGATGAGGCTCAAATAAGATGCGAATTTGTTCAGTTTCAAGACAAATGGGAAGTTACTCTTGCTGATGAACGTGGGATCATAGCCGAAGATATGGTGAGCAGGTATGCATTCAGTGAAAAATCTCAACTGGGATTTTCTACCCAAATAGTTCAAGGGGCCTGTTCCACATCGGTGAGCAAAACAGACGTAGACACTTCTATGTTTCTTAACTGGTATAATCCAAAGATGAAGACGGTTAGAGCTTATGCCACGGTGATTGACGGACCTGAATATTTTTGGTGTCAGTTTGCAGATACCAAGAAACTTCAGCATTTAGAAGTGGAGGTTCAGACTGCGGGAGAGCAGGTGGCAGATGGGAGAAGTCGTGTCCACTGCCCTCGTATTGGAGATCCTTGCATAGTGAGATACAGAGGAGATGGGCATTATTATAGGGCCCTGGTCACCAGCATTTGTGAAGATTATCTTGTGTCCATCAGGCTTGTGGACTTTGGAAACATTGAAGACTCCGTGGACCCAAAAGCACTCTGGAACATCCCTTCTGAGCTTTTGGCTGTGCCCATGCAAGCCTTTCCATGTTGCCTCTCAGGATTTAATATTTCACCGGGCGCATGCCCTCGTGAGGGATGTGACTACTTTTACAAAATAGTCACAGAAGATGTGTTGGAGATAACAATATTAGACATCAAAAGGGACGTTTGTGATATCCCTTTAGCCATCGTTGACTTGAAAAGCAAAGGCGAAAGCATTAGTGAGAAAATGAAGAAATATTCTAAGATTGGTATGAGTAGCAGTGATCTGAGGTATGAAAAAAATGATGCAGAAATAAAGGGAGCTCTTGGGTTCCCCAGTCCCGATGTTGGACTTAAGAAATCAGTCAGTAAACTTGGACAAGAGCGGATACTCCATGTTGAATCCCAGACAGCTGAGCTCTTGGAAAGACTCAACAAAGACTTAAACATCTTTGAAACCCAACCAGGTAAATTCTATGATCCCAAAACTGATAACATTTTTGAAGCTTTTGAAAACCCAGGCAAAGATAAGATTGGCACCGAGTTGCTGGAAGAAAAAGTCAAGGGCCTATTTGGTGACAAAGCAAAGTTTGATGATAAGTACCCAATGTCAGGATTAAACACATTCTTATCACATGCCACCGAAGCAAAGGAGATCCTGGAACTGAATTCTCTCGAGGTACCACTTTCTCCTGATGATGAGTCCAAAGAGTTCCTGGAGCTAGAATGCATCGAGTTGCAGCATTCCCTGGTCGGGGATGAGGAGAAAGAAGATCTGGGCCTGGTGCCTCCAACCATTACTCTTCCCCAAGGCTGTGACCCAGAGGCCACCCTGCCACCATTGCCAGGGCAGCTGCCCCTCAACTGTGAAGACGAGAAACAGCCTGAAGTAGAACTGCCTACAGCCCAGCTGTGTCTGGAGGACAGAATAAACCCTTTGTCTTCAACAGTTAGTCAGAAAGCCCAAGAATCCCTGTGCACTGAAGATGTGAGAGGATCCAGTTGTGCGGAAAGCTTTGATGAGGAGCATAGGCTGCGCCTGCGCAGACAGGCTTGCGATGCCAAGATGCAGATTGAAATGAGTACCTATAAAGAAGAATTTACAGAATGTACAAACAGAGATGCCATGTCATCACTGACCTCTCTGTTTTCTGAAGAAGAATACAGAGATGCAAGGAAACACAATTACACCTTACCAGATCATATCCCAGGTATGTGCAGTTTTGACCCCCCATTCACTTTTATTTAACTTGGGAAAACAGTTATTTATCTTAAAGGGAAGAGAATAATTCTTATGGAATTAAAAAAATAATTTGAGGGGAGTTGAAAACCTGAAAAGAGAATTAGATTTGGATTTTTATGAAGGGTATTTTAACCATGATGAAATTAATGTGAAATAATACTTTATATGCTGTGCAAAATGCTGAATTATTTTTGCTTTTAAAAATAGAATGCTTAAAATCTATGTCTCTAAAAAGTAGTCCTATTTCAAATGTAAACCAATTATCTCTAGATCAAGACATTATGTTTTTTCGTCAGTTCTTAAAAATATGTAGTGTTCCTTTGCCAAGCTTAATGTAGGCATGAATTTACATTGGGGATCATTTTAGCAGAGTTTTAAAACAACTGGTTTTCTTCGTACATATACTTTGCCATTTGTTTGAAACACTTAAAAGAGTAGAGTTAGGGAGCCTATATTAATCAAGAAAGTTAACAGCCACGAGTAAATATTGGAGAACACTTACTACCATTAACTTCTTTACAAGTTTTTTATAAATTATTTTTGCTGCTTTTTTCTTGCCTATGTAATAAGATTTGAAAGTTACACAAAGTGGCTTATCTTTTAGGTTTTTAAAAAAAAAAATCAATGTTAGACTTTTAAATGTCAATTTTATTAGCTTGTTGCATAATTACAATATTATTACACTGTATGAAATAGAGAAAACAGTAGACTAAGGAGAATGAAAATCATCATGATTCCACCACCAAGACATGGCCGCTGTGAATGCTGTGATGGTGCATATACTTCCTTCATCTGTCTCTCACCCTTTCTGTGTGTCCACATACATACAGTTTTTTGTTTGTTTTTTTTTTTTGTATTTATTTATTTTTTTACACAAACTCCCAAACATGAACATACATACAGTTTTAAAAACTAAATAGAGATCATGGTATTTAGGGAGACAGAACACGTTGTTCTGTGCCATGATGTCGATGATATGAGAGTAGTAAATGCATGGTAGGGAAATGCTTTGCTTGCATGTCTAACATTAAGAAATTGAGAGATATGCTTTGACTCTTGCTGTATTCAATCTGGCAGCTCAACCAGAGAACATGTACACTCTGAAAGGATTTACTGTTGGATCCAAATGTGTTGTGTGGTCAAGTCTCAGAAACACGTGGTCTACGTGTGAGATTTTGGAAATAGCTGAAGAGGGCACAAAGGTATGTAAAATTGCAGTGAAGTACTTTGTCTCAAAATGTACTTGCAGATTGTTAAGGAAATTTTACCAAACTTTACCAGATGAGAAAATCCCATTGAACAGATTAGTTACCGCTCATTCTCCCTGATAATTGATGCAATGCAAAAACCATTTAAAAAGTTTATCTTTAAGCATTCAGGGCTCTTTTGTCTCCCTGGAATCCTATCAGTCACTGAGTTCCATACTTTCCACTTCTTATCTCAGTTTAAACTTTTTGTACCAGGATGCCGCTATTTTGGTTAAGTTTCTCATTTCACAGCTGTTGGTGTTAGTTGCTCAGTCTTGTCTGATTCTTTGCAATCCCATGTAGCCTGCCAGGCTCTTCTGTCCATGGAATTCTCCAGACACGAAACTGGAGCGGATAGCCATTCCCCTCTCTGGGGGATCTTCCCAACCCCAGGATTGAACCTGGGTCTCCAGCATTGCAGGCAGATTCTTAACTGTCTGAGCTACGAGGGAACCAGCCCCGACTACCTTCCTCTAACAACCTTCTATTGCTTTACCTCTAGTCTTCCATCAGTTGTTTCTCCACATTGCCAGTGTGCTATTTGTTAAATGAGAATCTGACTCTATCATTCCCTTGTGTAAAATCTCCTGGAAACCTTCAGTAAATTATGTTTTTCCTGTGGTTTGAAAAACCACCTGTGTCAGAATCCCTTGCCACATTTCCTAAATATTGATTCCTGGACTTTGCCCTCGCTGTCTGGCTAATGAAGAATTTCTAGGGGGAAGGACTAGGAATGTGCAGACTTAAACCATGAGAATTTGAGAACATCCATCTTTGATGTTTAGGCGTACTCAAGATACGTTTTTTTGAACTGATGTACCATTGAGTTGAAATGTAATGTTGAAGTTAAACAAAATCATTGTAACTGCCTTTTAAAGTATTTCATTTGAAAAAGGATACTGTGTAACTAACATAAATCAGTGACAGTGTTTGGAATTACTAGTTTTTATTATTATTTTTTTCTCTTGTAGGTTTTGGACCTTTCAAATGGCATAGAGGAGGTAGTAAACCCTGCGAATGTCTGGAATGGTATACCCAAATTGGATAAGCGTCCATCTGAGGTATGAGTATGTTTAAGCAGTAATTAGTGAGACTGTTGTTCATTCTGAAAGGTGACTTTGTTACTGAAAGGTGCAGGTCCCGCAGCTCACCGCTTAGAAACCATTAAAGAGGCCAGGTTGGTGGAAAGGAAAGTTTGCTTTATTTCAGATCCGGGCATCTGGGTTGGGATGAGGGGAGGGCAGACGTCTGTCCAAAGGCCAACTCCCCCCACTGACAGTCAGTAGGCAAGAGCTTTTATAGACAGAAGGAGGGCACTACGTGTAGAAACAACACAGTCCTCTCTGGCAGTCATCCTGAAACTGGTCATCAGTGGTCTGACCAGAGTCATCTTGGTTGTTTTAGGTACAGTTGATCTTCATTTCCAGGGCCAGTTTGTTTCCATTTCTTCGAGGCCAATTATGTCAGGTTATGTTACGGCTACAGTCTGACCATCATGTAGTTAATTTCTCTATCTGGTATTTCTGCAACACAGATCACAGGATATGGCTCGGCATATAATCTACAGCCCTTGAGAAGGCACCTTGAGAAGGTCCTTGACTATGCTTAATGACCACATTGTTATTATTTGGTCTCCTGTGACTGTTTTCCTTTGTTTCTGCATTTTCTCACTTTTCTGATTACATTGATTTTCAGACAAAAGGCAGGCTGAGGACACAGTGGGGGATGGACCATAGAGTCCTGCTCTGTTTCAACTTGAACTGCTTTCAAAGCATTTGTATTTAGGAATAATGGAAGAGAAAACACTTGTAATAACAGCAATGGAAAACAGCAACAACACAATCAATGTTTCTGGATTTTATGCCCTGTATCTCTTTGGGAAAACTACTTATTAATGTTTTCCTCCTTGATTTTCATTTTGGGATTAAAAAAAGGAAATTGTTTGTTGTTTGTGACCTTAATAAAATACATTTGATGCAGAAAATCTGGGAAAATGGTAAAGTTAAAAAGGAGAAAGTAGCAATCACCTGTAAGACATCCATCCAAAGACAGATTAATCGGTTTGATTTTAAGAATTTTTGTTTATATGGGATATAAACATATCAGCAATATATTTTGAACATGGTTGATTTCATCGTACATACACACATAAATTGTGTTTTTCAGTTAAGATTATATGATAGGTGATTTCCCGGGCTATGTCTAGACACTTGAGTTTATCCTGTTTGGAGTTTGTTGAACTTCTTGCTTCAAGATCTGTATTGGATAATTCCAATATCTGGTCATGTCAGGGTTTGCATCTACTTAATCAGATGCAGACATTCAAGTGATCTTTGTTAAATAATCTCATGGAATTTCTTTGGAGATTTTTTAGTTTATATGGTGATTCAGTTTGTTGGATGTTCCTGTTTAATGCATGATCTTTTTCATAAGAGGCGCAGTGGTTCTTAGAATTGAGGCATCAGTTCAGTTCAGTTCAGCCGCTGTCGTGTCTGACTCTTTGCGACCCCATAAACCGCAGCACGCCAGGCCTCCCTGTCCGTCACCAGCTCCCGGAGTTCACCCAAACCCATGTCCATAGAGTCGGTGATGCCATCCAACCATCTCATCCTCTGTCGTCCCCTTCTCCTCCTGCCCTCAATCTTTCCCAGCATCAGGGTCTTTTCAAATGAGTCAGCTCTTCGCATCAGGTGGACAAAGTATTGGAGTTTCAGCTTCAATATCAGTCCTTCCAATGAACACCCAGGACTGATCTCCTTTAGGATGGACTGGTTGGATCTTCTTGCAGTCCAAGGGACTCTCAATATTGAGGCATGTGGAGAATGAAATCAGCTCTTGATGACTTAAGTGTTACGTGAAAGTATGCACTAATGAAAGAGAACAAAGAACTATTTGCCGTCATCATCCTGCTGCTGCTGCTGCTGCTAATCACTTCAGTTGTGTCCGACTCTGTGATCCCATAGATGGCAGTCCACCAGGCTCTGCCGTCCATGGGATTTTCCAGGCAAGAGTACTGGAGTGGGTTGCCATTGCCTTCTCTGAACATCATCCTGCTGCTGCTGCTGCTAAGTCACTTCAGTCGTGTCCGACTCTGTGTGACCCCATAGANTTAAAAAAAGGAAATTGTTTGTTGTTTGTGACCTTAATAAAATACATTTGATGCAGAAAATCTGGGAAAATGGTAAAGTTAAAAAGGAGAAAGTAGCAATCACCTGTAAGACATCCATCCAAAGACAGATTAATCGGTTTGATTTTAAGAATTTTTGTTTATATGGGATATAAACATATCAGCAATATATTTTGAACATGGTTGATTTCATCGTACATACACACATAAATTGTGTTTTTCAGTTAAGATTATATGATAGGTGATTTCCCGGGCTATGTCTAGACACTTGAGTTTATCCTGTTTGGAGTTTGTTGAACTTCTTGCTTCAAGATCTGTATTGGATAATTCCAATATCTGGTCATGTCAGGGTTTGCATCTACTTAATCAGATGCAGACATTCAAGTGATCTTTGTTAAATAATCTCATGGAATTTCTTTGGAGATTTTTTAGTTTATATGGTGATTCAGTTTGTTGGATGTTCCTGTTTAATGCATGATCTTTTTCATAAGAGGCGCAGTGGTTCTTAGAATTGAGGCATCAGTTCAGTTCAGTTCAGCCGCTGTCGTGTCTGACTCTTTGCGACCCCATAAACCGCAGCACGCCAGGCCTCCCTGTCCGTCACCAGCTCCCGGAGTTCACCCAAACCCATGTCCATAGAGTCGGTGATGCCATCCAACCATCTCATCCTCTGTCGTCCCCTTCTCCTCCTGCCCTCAATCTTTCCCAGCATCAGGGTCTTTTCAAATGAGTCAGCTCTTCGCATCAGGTGGACAAAGTATTGGAGTTTCAGCTTCAATATCAGTCCTTCCAATGAACACCCAGGACTGATCTCCTTTAGGATGGACTGGTTGGATCTTCTTGCAGTCCAAGGGACTCTCAATATTGAGGCATGTGGAGAATGAAATCAGCTCTTGATGACTTAAGTGTTACGTGAAAGTATGCACTAATGAAAGAGAACAAAGAACTATTTGCCGTCATCATCCTGCTGCTGCTGCTGCTGCTAATCACTTCAGTTGTGTCCGACTCTGTGATCCCATAGATGGCAGTCCACCAGGCTCTGCCGTCCATGGGATTTTCCAGGCAAGAGTACTGGAGTGGGTTGCCATTGCCTTCTCTGAACATCATCCTGCTGCTGCTGCTGCTAAGTCACTTCAGTCGTGTCCGACTCTGTGTGACCCCATAGATGGCAGCCCACCAGGCTCCCCCATCCCTGGGATTCTCCAGGCAAGAATACTGGAGTGGGTTGCCATTTCCTTCTCTAATGCATGAAAGAGAAAAGTGAAAGTGAAGTCGCTCAGTCTGTCTGACTGTTAGCGACCCCATGGACTGCAGCCCACCAGGCTACTCCGTCCATTGGATTTTCCAGGCAAGAGTACTGGAGTGGGTTGCCATTGCCTTCTCTGAACATCATCCTAGTAAAATATAAAATATGCCAATTTCATAATCTTTTTGAGAAACTTTGTATGATAATAGATATAGTGTGAGGATTAAAATATTAAATCATATCTGTAGGAATAATTGCCTGTAGTAATTAGAATACACATCTTTTCCCCCCTCCCCATTTTTAAAACACATTAATTTTGTCATGGTAGCACCCACGTAAATAATCTTCTTGGGCACTCCCTGGCGGTTCAGAGGTTAGGACTCCATGCTTCCCACTG
Source organism: Oreotragus oreotragus (assembly GCA_006410675.1). Classification (NCBI taxonomy): domain Eukaryota; kingdom Metazoa; phylum Chordata; class Mammalia; order Artiodactyla; family Bovidae; genus Oreotragus; species Oreotragus oreotragus. Next base: position 134,230 of record SJYX01015008.1, on the reverse strand, counting down.
CAGGGGACATGGGTTCAGTCTTTGCTCAGGGAACTAAGATTCTGTAAGCTACAACACACTCTCCCCTACACCGCGCCCCTCTCCCCAGTTTTTTCTTATTTTTACATTTCTTTCTCAATCTGAGGTTTTTCTCTTTTTGTTTCAGAAAAGAGGCCTGGAGATGGTAGAGATTTAACTGTGGATCTGTAAGCGTGGTCTGTCAGTTCAAAGCTGCTCTGAAATAAGTGCCATCTCAACCAGACCAACAAAAATATTTGAGAAAATTGAGAGCTTGTAAATACAAGATATTGTCATTTTTGAAAACTTTGTGTTGAAAACAAAACAGATCTGAGACTGCCTGTGTGGTGTATTTATAGTGCTGTTTCTGTATACATGGAGTTGAGATGTTTCCTCTCCCTTTAAATGTGTCATCTTTCTAATCAGTTGGGAGGATTTATTTGGCTAAACAGTTTGCTAACACATTACTCACATTGCAAAAAAAAAAGACGTATTTTGGTTTCTTCTGAATAATAGTTTAAAATAGAAAATTATAGGTTTCTGACAAGCATAGTATATGATGCTACTTGGGGGAGATGGCTTGGGGGGATGTTAGCAGTACCTCCTTCAAAATTTTTGTTTCGTTTCTGAAGCTTTGCTGTTCTGGTTTTGACTAATACTCTGTTTGAATTTAGAAGTATACTAATATGACACAAAATTTGAATAAAGTTTGTCCTTAAAAGTATAATTTCATTTCATTAAAAAGAAAACATCTGGGACTTCCTTGGCAGTTCAGTGGTTAAGACTCTGAGTTTCCACTGCAGAGGGCAGGGGTTCAATTCCTGAGGAGCTAAGGTACAAAGAAGGAAAAAAAGAGGAAGCCTGTGGTCATGGAACAAACCACAGTTTTACAATTAGGGGATACATGAAGTGAAGTGAAGTGAAGTCGCTCAGTCATGTCCAACTCTTTGCAACCCCGTGGACTGTAGCCCACTGGGTTCTTCCATCCATGGGATTTTCCAGGCAATAGTCCTGGAGTGGATTGCCATTTCCTTCTCCAGGGGATCTTCCCAACCGAGGGATCGAACCCGGGTCTCCTGCATTGTAGACAGACGCTTTACCATCTGAGCCACCAGGGGAGACATAGTAATGGTAAGTGGTAGCTTTCATGTGTTAGCCCTTCACTGTCCTTTCAATGCGCTTTTTTCATGTAATCCTTGATTCCAAGGCGCATATTAATATTACCCATATTTTATCGGTGAGAAAGTTGAAGCTTTTCAGAGAAGAAAAATAATTTGCCTGTCAAAGAGCTAGCAAATCTCAGAGGCTTGAGCAAACCTAGACCCATCTAACGTCAAAGCCTGTGCTTTTAAAACAAGGCTTTGCATAGGTAGCAGCACGCAAACAGACCCTAACATTGGGAAATAGATCTTACCTGTACGCGGCTTACTAGATACATGACCTGGGCAGGTTATTATATTATTGTTCAGCCTTGATCTTCCTCAGCTGTAAAATGGGGATAATAAAACTTTTCTTGCAGTGTTTTTAAGATTAGAAATAACTTAATGTGCCAGAAAAGGAGTAGGCATTTGATAACTATTTCCTTCTTTTCCCTGAAAGAGGCTCAGTATGCACTATGGTAGGCTGTATTTTTTAAACTTCACTGGATCCTTTCGCATCAGCATGTGCCACAAACAGGATTTTAAAGAGGTGCTATTGAATGGAACATCAGTTCTATTGAAATGGTTGTCCATTTCTAAAAAGGTGTGTATGAAACGTTATGAGAACTCTGAAGCCTGATGAGAAGAGTGAGAATTAAAAACCTTAAAAGTTGGGTAAAATTTTAGTAAGTAAAAAAAGGAGAGGGTTTTACATTAAGCATAATTGAAGTAGATGAGTATATTGCTTGTTTCTAGGATAATGAACGGACAAATTTGGCTCATTCATGTAGGAGTTGTAGTTGTGAATTAATTCCTGGGAGCAATGGTCAGAGAAGATGTATGAAGGCCAGATTATAGAAAGCCATCAGTTTCATGATAAAGAATTTAACTCTTCATTTTAAAATATTTACTCTGAACAGTTATAGGAGAAATTATATTTCTCAAAATGAGTGATTTTGCACATTAAAACGTTAAGGTAGGCCTGAGTGCCAAATCAGAAAATGCAGTCATTTATTAACCAGGCAAAAGGAATAGGCATAGAATAGTTAACCAGGCTTGCTTACTAAGTACTGATTATCCTTGTTCTTACTGGCTTTCGTGAAAGTTAATTATGCAGCTTTCATAGGAACAAGGCCATTCTTAGACCCAAATACACTTGACTGATGAGTGGCAGAAATGTTTATACTGCTCGGGAAACAAAACACGTTTCCCACGACTTCCAGAGGCGCAAGTGTACAAGTCTTTCAGTGATCTTTTCACCTCCATTTACTGTGTTTTTCTCCGTTTACTACTCCATATAAGATTAAAAAAGATCCATTAAATAAAACTCATGGAAAGTAAAGCAGTAAAAATTATGGCCTTTTCAAGTTAGCAAAACGAATTTCTTCAAAGTTGAATCTTGATCTTTTTTTTTTTTCTCACTTTCCCTGTTTTCATATTTTTAATTAATTTTTATTGGAGTACAGTGCTGTGTTAATTTCTACTGGACAGCAAAATGTGTCAGCCATACACACACCTATATTCTCTCCCTTTATATCCTTCGCCGCCTAGGGGTGAATCAGTAACTTTATGTGTGATGGCTGGAATCGAGGGCCACTCGTGTGCACCTTTCTTTAGTAAACAGAGTGTCTCGGAGGTAAACACAGTGAGTGCGAGCAAATCACCAACTTGCTTTAATCCGCTGCCTTTGTTTTGTCACCAGCCTCCCTCCCCGTGTGGTCATCTTATTGAAAGTGTGCTCTAGCGCTAATTCCACGGTACAGCAATGGCTTTATTATCCACCTGGTCTACTTTTTCTTACTGTGACCCAAGGTCCAATGGAAGCGCTGCCAAATCCTACATAGCAGACCACGATGCTAAAACTCAACTCTATAGCCTGTAACAGAAAAAAAGAGGCAAGAAAATCTGGTTCTATTATACTTTTAGGAGTTGTAGGTCTCTGTAACACGTTTTCAGTGGCCTTGTGCCTGTTTTATTATATGTGTCTGTTGAACTAATGTGAAATCAGTTTTTTTTACTGTGAAAAAAGATCACTTTAGTAAAACTAAAATTTAGATTTTCATATGTAGCCATCTTTTTCTAAATTTAAAGGGAAAAAGTAATACAAGCTTCAGTCACTACTGTTGTATAGCCTACATTTTTTAATATGAGCTATTTGAGAAAATACATTAAAATCACACACACACACACACTTTTAGACAAGTTTGTAAACAAAACTTTAAAAAGCTCTTTTAATCTAAATTTGGTCTCTCTGTTCCTGTGGAGTTCTGCAGATTGGCTTGGTGGTTGGTTGTGTTAATGTTGGTCCCTGGAATAAGATTGTCATCTTCGCCTTCAACTAAAGAATCCCACTGATCAAAATCTTTCTGAAGTCCTGTAATACAAAAACGTCATATTCAACTTTTGAGAGCATTAAACAGTTCAGTGCCTCTAGGGGGCATCCTAGCCTCACAAACCACACACACCACGTCATGATTAAGGAGTCCCTCTGTGAGCACGAGGTAGCTGCAACATCTGAATGAGAGGATTGAGGCCCCGTGCTGTCTGAGCATGGAAATCCCCCCCTGGCTTCACCGAAATACTGTTAGCTCTAACAGGCAGGCTTGCTGCCTATGACACACAGTACACAAAACCACAAATTGTTTTCCAACTGATTGACTGCAGTGTTAGGTTGTAAACCAACTGGGAAACGTTAAAATAGGACTTAACGCTGTTAAGATAGGGCTTCCCAGGTGGCTCAGTGGTTTAAAAAAAAAACCCCCGCCTGCCAATGCAAGAGACCCAAGTTTGGTCTTCTGGGTTGGGAAGATCCCCTGGAGGAGGGCATGGCAGCCCACTCCAGTATTCTTGCCTGGAGAATCCAGTGGACAGAGGAGCCTGGCGGGCTACAGTCCATGGGGTCAAAAAAGTCAGACATAACTGAGCACATGCACGTGAGTTAAGACAGTTTTGTCCTGAGAATCATCCGGTCTATGTCAGGAAAGAAGATGCCGTATCTTACCTAAATGTTTTTGTAAGAACGCTAAGGAAGCTTTGTTGCTAAGGCTGATGGCTACATTGGAATCGATGTCTCCTTTCAGTGTGAATAGGCACCCAATTATTTTGCCAGTGGCAAAAGTGAAGTCAACAAAATTCTGATGGACTGAACCCCTGAAAGAGAAAAAGGAGTTATCTGCAAATCACTTTGTTAGACAATATTATTTTTGTAGTTAAGGTGCAGGAAAGATGCTGGCCAAAACCCAAGGAAACAAAACTTGTAAATCGGATCTCTCTAGATGTACTCAAGGGTCACAAGACTGTTCATTTAGGGGTGTGAGAGGTGGTTCTAGTGGTAAAGAACCCGCCTGCCAATGCAGGAGGCAGACAGGGGTTCGGTCCCTGGGTCTGGAAGATCCCCTGGAGGAGGGCTTGGCAACCCACTCCAGTATTCTTGACTGGAGAGTCCCATGGAGAGAGGAGCCTGGTGGGCTACAGTCCATGAGGTTGCAAAGAGTCGGACATGACTGAGTGACTTAGTATGCACACATGAGTATGTAAGCATCCTTCCCTCCAGACAAATAAGGCAAAGATTCCTGTCTTGCTTGGCATCTTGGTTTTAGAAGAGATGATTCCTGCTTTGTAGGTCACTTCTGATTTGCACAGATGGAATGTTTTTGATGTTGACGGTCTTTAAACCCAGAGCCAGAATCCTGCCCCCTTACCACCACACTTAACTGGATCTCTACTTGCTGTTGAGCAAAAAAGTTTGTATTTCAGCCTTGGATTCAGTAGATTAAAAGACAAGCAAAAATTTGCCTTGTATTATTTAAACTGCAAAGTGAAAGTGAAGTCACTCAAGTCGTGCCCGACTCTTAGCGACCCCATGGACTGCAGCCTACCAGGCTCCTCCATCCATGGGGTTTTCCAGGCAAGAGTACTGGAGTGGGGTGCCATTGCCTTGCAAAGCACCTCATAAATATTGCTAATTGATGAACTTGTGGCTCAGCTGGTAAAGAATCTGCCTGTAATGCAGAAGACCTGGGTTCAGTCCCTGGGTTGAGAAGATCCCCTGGAGAAGGAAAGGATACCCTCTCCAGTATTCCAGCCTGGAGAATTTAATGGACTGTATAGTCCATGGGGTTGCAAAGAGTCAGACACAACTGAGCGACTTTCACTTTCAAACATCAAATAGAACAGCCACTTTTAATGCACAGTTTTTACTATCTCTGGGCATTTGACATTTGACTTTCTTGCATTTTTTTCTCCCACTTTATTTCCTTGACATCACATCTTTCCTCCTTTGCCTGAACTACTCTGTTCTTCACTGGCTCGTCCCCTAAATCCTCAAGATTCTATTTTCAGACTAATTCTTTTCTCACTTTGCAGTCTCAGCTCCTCCATAGATTTCTTTGATAATACATTGAATACAAATTCTGTACTTTTCCAATTTGTGACCAGACACATATATCTAAAGGTTAAAACACACCCGTTCCAGGGACTCCCCTGGTGGTCCAGTGGTTAAGGCACCCTGCTTCCAATGCAAGGGGCGTGAGTTTGATCCAGGAACTAAGATCCCGCATGTTATGTGGTGCAGCCAAGAAAATGTAAAAAACAGAACAGAACAAAAAATAACTTTCCAGCCCCACCCAATGTCATTCTTCCTCTACTTTGCTACTTTTAAGCAAACCCCCATTATTTCAGTTATCTCTACTAAAATAGAGCCCAGAACTCTGCTCAGTGTTTCTCACATCCCAATCCAAACTTCGAGTCAAAAGTAGAGAGGAGGTAAACAGAGTCAGGGCCACGAGACAGCTGAAAGCAGAGCCCTGAACGCCACCCGTGGTGGAGAGAGGGCCTGAAGAGGAGCGGGAGGAGCAGAAAAGAAGGGAGCCGTCTGCAGGATGTGAGAAGCGCGGGAGAATGCAGTCATGGCACCCAAGGGAGGAGAAACGGGGGTAGTCCACAGGTGGCAGGGATGCAGAGACAAGGGCTGACGCTGCCAATAGCAACCGGGCCATCTGTATCCTTAGAGGGGCCAGTTTCAGCTCACTGCCAAGGTCAGGAAGACAGACTAAAGAAGTCAGAGTAAACAGAAGTCAGGACAGGGAAGCAGAGAAGGGAGAAAATAGAGAGAGTGATAGCCTAATAAGGAAGGTTGAGTATTCTCTACTATTTCTGTTTTAGAATTAAATAGACTTGCATATACCAATAAGCTAAATTGACATCCTTACCTTAAATATCTGGGCCCTTTCTCACCATCTATCTAAAGCCTTTTGATTCTTTAAGACCCAACTGTACCACCATTTCTTCTAAGCAGCCTTTTATGAGCACCTTACTTGGTGGCTCAAAGACTGTAAAGAATCTGCCTGCAAAGGGCAGATCCAGGTTTGATTGCTGGGTTGAGAAGATCCTTTGGAGAAGGGAACGGCTACCCACTCCAGTATTCTGGCCTGGAGAATTCCATGGACAGAGGAGCCTGGTGATCTACAGTCCTTGCGGTGGCAAGAGTCAGACACTACTGAGCGACTAACACTTTCACTTTCACTTAGAAAAGAGCCCTCCATTCTGTCTCCAGAGTGTTTATTGCCTTTACAGTGTGTGTTTACTTCCTGGCGCCTCTTCTCTGCCCTTCTAAGTAAATCAGGTTCAGACAGAAGCAGAAGCCCAGTTTTTGTAACATCTCACTACAAGTTCAAAACCCTATGGGAATTCTTTCTTATCCACGATGTAAGTATATTGTCAACCCTCAACGGGATCCCATTATAGCTTTGGGAATTAATAAATTCATATACTTACCTAACGAGTAAACCCACTGCAGATCTCAGCAGATCATCTTACTTAAAAAAAAAAAAGTTCTAAGCCAAGCCTAATGATGGAATACTTCCCCCTACCCCAGTCCTAAAAATGTGTAGGCTTGCTCTTATATTCAGATAGAAGTAGCATGCATCCTGATGCAAATTTTAATTATTAGCCTATGTACGATATATACGAACACTACTCAAAAAAAAGTGCATTTTAGAAAGACGAAGTCTAAATGCACTTGGAAGCTGAGATTACCTAATAGTCTCCCTTATTCCAAGTCTAAACGACAAACTGAACAATTCTAGAGTAGCTACTCAATGATATTCACTGATTGTGTATCCAAGTTTCAGGTTTCCGTTTCAGATGACATAATGTCACTTACGGATACTTACCTGATTGTAATCATTTTTCGTTCTCTATCAGTTAAGAAGCATTTTTTCATTCTTATGATATTAGAAGGGTATTGGAATCGTTCCGAGTTGATAAAAAAGAGGGGTTGAGGAATTCTGGAATATACTTCATCACCCACAGGAAACATCCATGCATCCAGAGCGATGCCACACCTGATGGAAGAAGGCTGGTTACATGCTGCCCACATGCAGGGATTTCTAATATCACAGGGATTCAGAGACAAACACCTCATCAGTTCGTTATGGGTGATCTCACTGGGTGGTATTACCCTTCAGTGTGGGAAGGGGATATCATTAGCTTTGCAAGGCAGCAAACTTGTAATTCCATCATCATTTTCTTTAGGAGGCATTTGAGAATTACAACCCTTAGAATCGTTTAAATTTTTTTGTCATCCTTGAAGATCAACTTTAAAATAAGTAATTCTATAAAATCGTGGGGTGTCTGCAAAGATACAGTCTATGCACTATTGCCCCTCTTTCTAGTTCTTCTGGACCCTGCCATGTACTCATTATCATTATATCTTTCTGAGTAACAGTTGGACCCTTCCCTTTATGTGTAAAGATACTTCCCCTGGGAGAGCTGAAGAAAAGCGTACGGAGCATATCATTTGAAAATACAATTCATTCTCTTTTTTTAAAGTTAACTTATCCAATGTTTCTTGGCCTTTTGGAGACTCTATTTTATGTGCTAAATGGATGAAAGAAGAGAATCTTCTGATGTTGAAATAGCTTTTAAGAAATGTGAGCTAAAGTTTCACGAATGATCCTGTCTACTTTCTACATGGTTGATTCTACGTGATCTCATCAGTTTGGGATGAAACGGTTCAAGAAAGAAAATGTTCCTTCAAGTTAGAAGACTGGGGTCCTGACTTTCACTCCAGTAGCTATGTAATTTTAGCCCGTGCTCAGCCTTAAAGATGGAAAAAATAATAATTTTAAAATGCCCTGCCCATCTAACATAGAATCAACTTCTGAGAGAAAAGGATGTCAAAGTGAGATACAAAGAATAAAAGTTTGGAGGTGGGTGGTATGTTCTCAGTAAAAATTTCATGTATGAAAACCTGGAGCTGAGATAGTGCAAATGTGAGTTACTGTAAATAAATTAAATGTAAAACAGTTTTTTTTTTAAATGCCCTGCCAATTGGGGAATCTAGAAAATAGTATAAGATGACAACATTATTATTACAATCATTATGTCACAGATAATATGTATATATAAAGATAAATTTCCAAATGAAAATGATAAGCCCTTGAACAGATAAATAATAATGAGGAAAAACAGAGATGGGGAGAATTTTCAATAGCCAAAGTAGATGTTTCTGTTTAGGAAAATTCATGTGAAGGGTTTTATGGAGGCAAAAGAATGGACTTGTGAACTCCAAAAGATCTCTTCCTCACTAAGGACTTAGATACATCCTATACCACATGTGTTATCACAAAGAGAGGACGTAGCATTCTCTCTCTCAGCCTTATTCTCTTACCTGAATCTCTGGTCTTCACTAAGAGTCTGAATAACTGTGGCTCCACCAAAAGAATGTCCAATAACTGCTATTTTATCCCTATCAATAGAGTCCTATGTGAAAAAAGCATGATATAAATGCATAAGTATCTTACAGGCTGTTCAGAGGGTAGGCAGAGATTTTGTGAATCACAAGATGATTATTTCACAGGCGTGGTTAAGTACCTTGATTCTTAGAAAAGAAATATATACACATTCACATGCATCCACACACATACACATATGTACGTATACATACATGCCTCTCTCTATATATATATGTGAACACTTCTATACAAAAACATGTTATATATATATAATACTTATAAAACATATCTATATATATACTTATAAAACATATGTATAAGTTTTATCTATACATATACAAAAACTTCTTTGGTTTCAGCACCAAAACAAAAACAAACAAAAACCTCAAATAAAGAAGTGAACTTCATGGCTTTCTTCATCACCCACACTTGCAACATCAGTGTCATTGCTGATCGCTCCCTCTCCCGCACTCCACATTCATTAGTTTGTCCATACTCTGAGTATTTATTGAACACCTGCTCTGCGCCAGGCACTGCAGTTCATTTCCCACGAGTTCCTAGTCTATTTGGGAAGGAGCTACAGACACACAACGCAGAGAAGTAAGGAGGTGCCAAGGAGCACGTGTGACAGATGGCTAGCCCAGTTCAGATGGACAGCGGGGCCCAGGCAAGCTTCATGGATAAGGAGATGCCTGGCTTAGGTTGATGATTAAGCAGGTCTGAGTCAGGAGGCCGGGGCGTCAGACCAAGGGGACCACACGTCCAAAGCCAAGGAGACAGGAGTGGCTAGCTGAGTGACACAGATGACTCAACAGTCCAGAGGACAGAGCATCATCTTAGTTTGTTCCCTTCCTTGTATTCCACACCCCCACACACTTCTGAGTCTTCAAGCACACTATCCACTGTGATGTGCTTCCATCCTACCCCAACATTTTGTCTAAAACTCTTGACCAGCGTTTCAGGATCAAGCTCAAAAAGATGCAGGAGCTGCCCAAGAAATTACAATACTCCCACTGTTTATATTACATTGAACATACGAAATCACCAGGTTTGTTTTGTAGATCAAAGGTGGCTGGTGGCAATTGTACACATAGTTCAACCTAATGCATTTCTCACTGTTGGAGTACTTTTCCAGTACTCTTTTTTTTTTTTTTTTTGCAGCCCTTTCTCATGTTGTACCTTGTATTACAGCAGTAAAACAGACAATAATAAGAGCAAGAAAGAGTCCAGGCCAAGGGAAACATATTGTTAAATCAGCTATACTTCAACAAAAAAATAAAAATAAAGCTCACCTTCAGCTGTTTCACGTCAAACTCTAAATCTAGTACATTCGTCACTGGCCTCCCGTGATCGATGTCCAGAATCAAACTGAGAGCTTGAGAACATTCCTTTGCTCGTTGCCGTAACTAAGAGGGTGACAGAAGTCGGACATGACAAGGTAAAGAGCTGTAACACTTAAAGTTGGTGTAGAGGGTGAAACACAGGACGAAAATGTGGTTGCCTATAGAACACAGCCCAGCATAATGAGCCAGGTACCGGCTTTGCAGGTACTTATCGCTGAGTCTAAATCCTGGCTCTGTTGCTTACCCACTGCGTGACCTCAGAGGATTTGCTTAACCACTCTGAGCTTCCATTTGTTGTATGATAATGTCCAGCTCAGTGACACGCAGGTGGGATTAAATGCAGTAATACATGCAAAAGCATCCACTACAAAGTTTGGCTTGTTGTTTAGTCGCTCAGGTGTGTCCAACTCTTTTGTGACTCCATGGACTGTAGCCCACCAGGCTCCTCTGTCCACGGGGTTTCCCAGGCAAGAATACTGGAGCGGGTTGCCGTTTCCTTCTCCAGGGGATCTGCCCAACCCAGGGATCAAACCCGGGTCTCCTGTATTGCAGCTGGATTCTTTACCATTGAGCCACCTGGGAAACCATAAAGCTTGGCACAGAGGTAGAAAATAACATGCTTTAATTCACTTGGTCTTCCTCAAAGCCTCATATGAGAGACTGTTAATGTTCATTATTTCGTAACAGCTAAAACATGCAAACAAAACAAAAAGAATAAGTAAGTCCAAATAAGCCCACTGCTCCTGCAGAGTAACGGCATCAGGATTCAAACAATGCATTCTAAGGCCTGAACTTTTAATAATATTCTCTATTACCTCAGTCTGAGAAGGCCATGGCAGCCCACTCCAGTACTCTTGCCTGGAAACTCCCATGGACGGAGGAGCCTGGTGGGCTGCAGTCCATGGGGTCGCTAAGAGTCGGACACGACTGAGCGACTTCACTTTCACTTTTCACTTTCATGCACTGGAGAAGGAAACGGCAACCCACTCCAGTGTTCTTGCCTGGAGAATCCCAGGGACGGGGGAGCCTGGTGGGCTGCCGTCTCTGGGGTCGCACAGAGTTGGACACGACTAAAGTGACTTAGCATAGCATAGCATAGCATCACCTCAGTAAAAAGTAGACTTTAGTTCTAACAGAAAAGAATTCTGAATATTCAGTCATCTCCTAGGATTTTCATGTTGGTCTTTGTTTTTACTGTGACCCAGATATTTCATTAAGGGAATTTGATTACTCAGGGAATCTTCTGACATATCTTTTGGGAATGGGAAGTCAGGAGACCTAGGGGCACAGTCTGCCCTATGTAAGATAATTAAATGAGCAAATGGCATCATTTTGCCTACATCTTTTGGTCAGCATGCCACCTCTTCTCAACGTACCTGCTCATTTCGTAAAGGAAACTCCTCCTCTCCTCGCTTCAGGGTTCTGAGATAGAGCCAAGACTTGCTGCCTATTTCTACAGCAGACTGGTCCTTGAAATAGTATGTTGAGGCTGCAGAGCCATCTCTACAATACAAACAGAATCAATGACTTTTATCACTTGTGTTCCTCACCCCCATCCTTGATTCTTTCTGACTTCCCTTCTTCCAATGTACTTTTTTTTTTTAATCAAAGAGGCCCCAAGGGAGTTCTAAGAAAAAGACATTGTTGCCTGTAAAGAAGGCACTCTGTCTTCATAATTCTGGGAGACCCTGGAGTTGAACACTCTCTCCCCAATCAGATCCCAGCACCACTGCTTACTAGCTGTGTAGTTTGGGGCGAATTACCCTTCCTCAGCTTCATATTCTGCCTCCCTTGAAACAGTGATAGTAACATCTTAAAGGATTGTTAAGAAGATTAAATGAGATGGTATCTGAACACGGCACTCAATGAACACAATGATGAACTCAATGATGGTGTATGAAAACGAACTCTGGAAATGTTAGCTGTTTTTTTATATACATGACAATCTAATTCAGTCTCCCTTTTTTCTCAGTCATGGGTAACCATAGTTGACAATTCTATCAGTATTTTTTTTTTCCTGCTGAGTAGCACAACTTATAGGATTTTAGTTCCCCAAGCAGGAATTGAATACAGGTCCTTGACAGTGAGAATGAGCCCTAACCACTGCCCCATCAAGGAATTCCCTCTAACAATACTTTGTATAAACCTTTAAGAAAAGTAGAGCTCAGCCACATACCAAGTGACGTACCTGTGTTCTACAGCAGCAACTATAAACCCGTGGGATGCCAGCTCAATGCCAATAGCAGAATAAATCGTCCTTCAAAACAAAAATGAGAGAAGCATTCAACTACCAGTCACAATTACAAGGGATCCACAAATAAAACCTGGATGGTAAATAAATACATAAATAAAACAAACTTTTATCCACAAATAAAACCAATTCGGATGGTAGGACTCCCCCTGTAGGAGTGCCCTGGGGTAAAGCATAGGGCTGTGGTTCTCAAAGGGGGGCTGATTTTAGTCCTCTGGGGATATCTGACAATGTCTGGAGGTACTTTCATTATCAGGAGTGTGTATGTTGGGGGGAGTATATTACTGCCATCCAGTGGGTAGAGATACTGCTAAAACCATTCTGAGATGTACAGGACTACCTCCACAACAGGAAATGATCCAGTCCAAAGCATCCGGGGTACCAAGGCTGAGAAACACTGGTGCAGTGATTATAAATACTGCTTTTGAGAGTTCTGGGTTTAAATCTTGGCTCTGCCTGTTTCCAGTTATATGACTTTAAATACTTACATTACTCCATTTCTGTCCTCATCAGTGGGGACAGATAATAAAGTTTTGGCTTTACAATAATTATAAGGTNTCAGTTCGTTATGGGTGATCTCACTGGGTGGTATTACCCTTCAGTGTGGGAAGGGGATATCATTAGCTTTGCAAGGCAGCAAACTTGTAATTCCATCATCATTTCCTTTAGGAGGCATTTGAGAATTACAACCCTTAGAATCGTTTAAATTTTTTTGTCATCCTTGAAGATCAACTTTAAAATAAGTAATTCTATAAAATCGTGGGGTGTCTGCAAAGATACAGTCTATGCACTATTGCCCCTCTTTCTAGTTCTTCTGGACCCTGCCATGTACTCATTATCATTATATCTTTCTGAGTAACAGTTAGACCCTTCCCTTTATGTGTAAAGATACTTCCCCTGGGAGAGCTGAAGAAAAGCGTACGGAGCATATCATTTGAAAATACAATTCATTCTCTTTTTTTAAAGTTAACTCATCCAATGTTTCTTGGCCTTTTGGAGACTCTATTTTATGTGCTAAATGGATGAAAGAAGAGAATCTTCTGATGTTGAAATAGCTTTTAAGAAATGTGAGCTAAAGTTTCACGAATGATCCTGTCTACTTTCTACATGGTTGATTCTACGTGATCTCATCAGTTTGGGATGAAACGGTTCAAGAAAGAAAATGTTCCTTCAAGTTAGAAGACTGGGGTCCTGACTTTCACTCCAGTAGCTATGTAATTTTAGCCCGTGCTCAGCCTTAAAGATGGAAAAAATAATAATTTTAAAATGCCCTGCCCATCTAACATAGAATCAACTTCTGAGAGAAAAGGATGTCAAAGTGAGATACAAAGAATAAAAGTTTGGAGGTGGGTGGTATGTTCTCAGTAAAAATTTCATGTATGAAAACCTGGAGCTGAGATAGTGCAAATGTGAGTTACTGTAAATAAATTAAATGTAAAACAGTTTTTTTTTTAAATGCCCTGCCAATTGGGGAATCTAGAAAATAGTATAAGATGACAACATTATTATTACAATCATTATGTCACAGATAATATGTATATATAAAGATAAATTTCCAAATGAAAATGATAAGCCCTTGAACAGATAAATAATAATGAGGAAAAACAGAGATGGGGAGAATTTTCAATAGCCAAAGTAGATGTTTCTGTTTAGGAAAATTCATGTGAAGGGTTTTATGGAGGCAAAAGAATGGACTTGTGAACTCCAAAAGATCTCTTCCTCACTAAGGACTTAGATACATCCTATACCACATGTGTTATCACAAAGAGAGGACGTAGCATTCTCTCTCTCAGCCTTATTCTCTTACCTGAATCTCTGGTCTTCACTAAGAGTCTGAATAACTGTGGCTCCACCAAAAGAATGTCCAATAACTGCTATTTTATCCCTATCAATAGAGTCCTATGTGAAAAAAGCATGATATAAATGCATAAGTATCTTACAGGCTGTTCAGAGGGTAGGCAGAGATTTTGTGAATCACAAGATGATTATTTCACAGGCGTGGTTAAGTACCTTGATTCTTAGAAAAGAAATATATACACATTCACATGCATCCACACACATACACGTATGTACGTATACATACATGCCTCTCTCTCTATATATATGTGAACACTTCTATACAAAAACATGTTATATATATATAATACTTATAAAACATATCTATATATATACTTATAAAACATATGTATAAGTTTTATCTATACATATACAAAAACTTCTTTGGTTTCAGCACCAAAACAAAAACAAACAAAAACCTCAAATAAAGAAGTGAACTTCATGGCTTTCTTCATCACCCACACTTGCAACATCAGTGTCATTGCTGATCGCTCCCTCTCCCGCACTCCACATTCATTAGTTTGTCCATACTCTGAGTATTTATTGAACACCTGCTCTGCGCCAGGCACTGCAGTTCATTTCCCACGAGTTCCTAGTCTATTTGGGAAGGAGCTACAGACACACAACGCAGAGAAGTAAGGAGGTGCCAAGGAGCACGTGTGACAGATGGCTAGCCCAGTTCAGATGGACAGCGGGGCCCAGGCAAGCTTCATGGATAAGGAGATGCCTGGCTTAGGTTGATGATTAAGCAGGTCTGAGTCAGGAGGCCGGGGCGTCAGACCAAGGGGACCACACGTCCAAAGCCAAGGAGACAGGAGTGGCTAGCTGAGTGACACAGATGACTCAACAGTCCAGAGGACAGAGCATCATCTTAGTTTGTTCCCTTCCTTGTATTCCACACCCCCACACACTTCTGAGTCTTCAAGCACACTATCCACTGTGATGTGCTTCCATCCTACCCCAACATTTTGTCTAAAACTCTTGACCAGCGTTTCAGGATCAAGCTCAAAAAGATGCAGGAGCTGCCCAAGAAATTACAATACTCCCACTGTTTATATTACATTGAACATACGAAATCACCAGGTTTGTTTTGTAGATCAAAGGTGGCTGGTGGCAATTGTACACGTAGTTCAACCTAATGCATTTCTCACTGTTGGAGTACTTTTCCAGTACTCTTTTTTTTTTTTTTTTTGCAGCCCTTTCTCATGTTGTACCTTGTATTACAGCAGTAAAACAGACAATAATAAGAGCAAGAAAGNGTAGTTCAACCTAATGCATTTCTCACTGTTGGAGTACTTTTCCAGTACTCTTTTTTTTTTTTTTTTTGCAGCCCTTTCTCATGTTGTACCTTGTATTACAGCAGTAAAACAGACAATAATAAGAGCAAGAAAGAGTCCAGGCCAAGGGAAACATATTGTTAAATCAGCTATACTTCAACAAAAAAATAAAAATAAAGCTCACCTTCAGCTGTTTCACGTCAAACTCTAAATCTAGTACATTCGTCACTGGCCTCCCGTGATCGATGTCCAGAATCAAACTGAGAGCTTGAGAACATTCCTTTGCTCGTTGCCGTAACTAAGAGGGTGACAGAAGTCGGACATGACAAGGTAAAGAGCTGTAACACTTAAAGTTGGTGTAGAGGGTGAAACACAGGACGAAAATGTGGTTGCCTATAGAACACAGCCCAGCATAATGAGCCAGGTACCGGCTTTGCAGGTACTTATCGCTGAGTCTAAATCCTGGCTCTGTTGCTTACCCACTGCGTGACCTCAGAGGATTTGCTTAACCACTCTGAGCTTCCATTTGTTGTATGATAATGTCCAGCTCAGTGACACGCAGGTGGGATTAAATGCAGTAATACATGCAAAAGCATCCACTACAAAGTTTGGCTTGTTGTTTAGTCGCTCAGGTGTGTCCAGCTCTTTTGTGACTCCATGGACTGTAGCCCACCAGGCTCCTCTGTCCACGGGGTTTCCCAGGCAAGAATACTGGAGCGGGTTGCCGTTTCCTTCTCCAGGGGATCTGCCCAACCCAGGGATCAAACCCGGGTCTCCTGTATTGCAGCTGGATTCTTTACCATTGAGCCACCTGGGAAACCATAAAGCTTGGCACAGAGGTAGAAAATAACATGCTTTAATTCACTTGGTCTTCCTCAAAGCCTCATATGAGAGACTGTTAATGTTCATTATTTCATAACAGCTAAAACATGCAAACAAAACAAAAAGAATAAGTAAGTCCAAATAAGCCCACTGCTCCTGCAGAGTAACGGCATCAGGATTCAAACAATGCATTCTAAGGCCTGAACTTTTAATAATATTCTCTATTACCTCAGTCTGAGAAGGCCATGGCAGCCCACTCCAGTACTCTTGCCTGGAAACTCCCATGGACGGAGGAGCCTGGTGGGCTGCAGTCCATGGGGTCGCTAAGAGTCGGACACGACTGAGCGACTTCACTTTCACTTTTCACTTTCATGCACTGGAGAAGGAAACGGCAACCCACTCCAGTGTTCTTGCCTGGAGAATCCCAGGGACGGGGGAGCCTGGTGGGCTGCCGTCTCTGGGGTCGCACAGAGTTGGACACGACTAAAGTGACTTAGCATAGCATAGCATAGCATCACCTCAGTAAAAAGTAGACTTTAGTTCTAACAGAAAAGAATTCTGAATATTCAGTCATCTCCTAGGATTTTCATGTTGGTCTTTGTTTTTACTGTGACCCAGATATTTCATTAAGGGAATTTGATTACTCAGGGAATCTTCTGACATATCTTTTGGGAATGGGAAGTCAGGAGACCTAGGGGCACAGTCTGCCCTATGTAAGATAATTAAATGAGCAAATGGCATCATTTTGCCTACATCTTTTGGTCAGCATGCCACCTCTTCTCAACGTACCTGCTCATTTCGTAAAGGAAACTCCTCCTCTCCTCGCTTCAGGGTTCTGAGATAGAGCCAAGACTTGCTGCCTATTTCTACAGCAGACTGGTCCTTGAAATAGTATGTTGAGGCTGCAGAGCCATCTCTACAATACAAACAGAATCAATGACTTTTATCACTTGTGTTCCTCACCCCCATCCTTGATTCTTTCTGACTTCCCTTCTTCCAATGTACTTTTTTTTTTTAATCAAAGAGGCCCCAAGGGAGTTCTAAGAAAAAGACATTGTTGCCTGTAAAGAAGGCACTCTGTCTTCATAATTCTGGGAGACCCTGGAGTTGAACACTCTCTCCCCAATCAGATCCCAGCACCACTGCTTACTAGCTGTGTAGTTTGGGGCGAATTACCCTTCCTCAGCTTCATATTCTGCCTCCCTTGAAACAGTGATAGTAACATCTTAAAGGATTGTTAAGAAGATTAAATGAGATGGTATCTGAACACGGCACTCAATGAACACAATGATGAACTCAATGATGGTGTATGAAAACGAACTCTGGAAATGTTAGCTGTTTTTTTATATACATGACAATCTAATTCAGTCTCCCTTTTTTCTCAGTCATGGGTAACCATAGTTGACAATTCTATCAGTATTTTTTTTTTCCTGCTGAGTAGCACAACTTATAGGATTTTAGTTCCCCAAGCAGGAATTGAATACAGGTCCTTGACAGTGAGAATGAGCCCTAACCACTGCCCCATCAAGGAATTCCCTCTAACAATACTTTGTATAAACCTTTAAGAAAAGTAGAGCTCAGCCACATACCAAGTGACGTACCTGTGTTCTACAGCAGCAACTATAAACCCGTGGGATGCCAGCTCAATGCCAATAGCAGAATAAATCGTCCTTCAAAACAAAAATGAGAGAAGCATTCAACTACCAGTCACAATTACAAGGGATCCACAAATAAAACCTGGATGGTAAATAAATACATAAATAAAACAAACTTTTATCCACAAATAAAACCAATTCGGATGGTAGGACTCCCCCTGTAGGAGTGCCCTGGGGTAAAGCATAGGGCTGTGGTTCTCAAAGGGGGGCTGATTTTAGTCCTCTGGGGATATCTGACAATGTCTGGAGGTACTTTCATTATCAGGAGTGTGTATGTTGGGGGGAGTATATTACTGCCATCCAGTGGGTAGAGATACTGCTAAAACCATTCTGAGATGTACAGGACTACCTCCACAACAGGAAATGATCCAGTCCAAAGCATCCGGGGTACCAAGGCTGAGAAACACTGGTGCAGTGATTATAAATACTGCTTTTGAGAGTTCTGGGTTTAAATCTTGGCTCTGCCTGTTTCCAGTTATATGACTTTAAATACTTACNATCAGGATTCAAACAATGCATTCTAAGGCCTGAACTTTTAATAATATTCTCTATTACCTCAGTCTGAGAAGGCCATGGCAGCCCACTCCAGTACTCTTGCCTGGAAACTCCCATGGACGGAGGAGCCTGGTGGGCTGCAGTCCATGGGGTCGCTAAGAGTCGGACACGACTGAGCGACTTCACTTTCACTTTTCACTTTCATGCACTGGAGAAGGAAACGGCAACCCACTCCAGTGTTCTTGCCTGGAGAATCCCAGGGACGGGGGAGCCTGGTGGGCTGCCGTCTCTGGGGTCGCACAGAGTTGGACACGACTAAAGTGACTTAGCATAGCATAGCATAGCATCACCTCAGTAAAAAGTAGACTTTAGTTCTAACAGAAAAGAATTCTGAATATTCAGTCATCTCCTAGGATTTTCATGTTGGTCTTTGTTTTTACTGTGACCCAGATATTTCATTAAGGGAATTTGATTACTCAGGGAATCTTCTGACATATCTTTTGGGAATGGGAAGTCAGGAGACCTAGGGGCACAGTCTGCCCTATGTAAGATAATTAAATGAGCAAATGGCATCATTTTGCCTACATCTTTTGGTCAGCATGCCACCTCTTCTCAACGTACCTGCTCATTTCGTAAAGGAAACTCCTCCTCTCCTCGCTTCAGGGTTCTGAGATAGAGCCAAGACTTGCTGCCTATTTCTACAGCAGACTGGTCCTTGAAATAGTATGTTGAGGCTGCAGAGCCATCTCTACAATACAAACAGAATCAATGACTTTTATCACTTGTGTTCCTCACCCCCATCCTTGATTCTTTCTGACTTCCCTTCTTCCAATGTACTTTTTTTTTTTAATCAAAGAGGCCCCAAGGGAGTTCTAAGAAAAAGACATTGTTGCCTGTAAAGAAGGCACTCTGTCTTCATAATTCTGGGAGACCCTGGAGTTGAACACTCTCTCCCCAATCAGATCCCAGCACCACTGCTTACTAGCTGTGTAGTTTGGGGCGAATTACCCTTCCTCAGCTTCATATTCTGCCTCCCTTGAAACAGTGATAGTAACATCTTAAAGGATTGTTAAGAAGATTAAATGAGATGGTATCTGAACACGGCACTCAATGAACACAATGATGAACTCAATGATGGTGTATGAAAACGAACTCTGGAAATGTTAGCTGTTTTTTTATATACATGACAATCTAATTCAGTCTCCCTTTTTTCTCAGTCATGGGTAACCATAGTTGACAATTCTATCAGTATTTTTTTTTTCCTGCTGAGTAGCACAACTTATAGGATTTTAGTTCCCCAAGCAGGAATTGAATACAGGTCCTTGACAGTGAGAATGAGCCCTAACCACTGCCCCATCAAGGAATTCCCTCTAACAATACTTTGTATAAACCTTTAAGAAAAGTAGAGCTCAGCCACATACCAAGTGACGTACCTGTGTTCTACAGCAGCAACTATAAACCCGTGGGATGCCAGCTCAATGCCAATAGCAGAATAAATCGTCCTTCAAAACAAAAATGAGAGAAGCATTCAACTACCAGTCACAATTACAAGGGATCCACAAATAAAACCTGGATGGTAAATCAATACATAAATAAAACAAACTTTTATCCACAAATAAAACCAATTCGGATGGTAGGACTCCCCCTGTAGGAGTGCCCTGGGGTAAAGCATAGGGCTGTGGTTCTCAAAGGGGGGCTGATTTTAGTCCTCTGGGGATATCTGACAATGTCTGGAGGTACTTTCATTATCAGGAGTGTGTATGTTGGGGGGAGTATATTACTGCCATCCAGTGGGTAGAGATACTGCTAAAACCATTCTGAGATGTACAGGACTACCTCCACAACAGGAAATGATCCAGTCCAAAGCATCCGGGGTACCAAGGCTGAGAAACACTGGTGCAGTGATTATAAATACTGCTTTTGAGAGTTCTGGGTTTAAATCTTGGCTCTGCCTGTTTCCAGTTATATGACTTTAAATACTTACATTACTCCATTTCTGTCCTCATCAGTGGGGACAGATAATAAAGTTTTGGCTTTACAATAATTATAAGGTATTTTTTTTTTTCCCTGTTTTTTTTTTTCCCCCATTTTTTGGCCACACCAAGTGGCATGGGGGCTTTAGTTCCCTGGCCAGGGATTGAACTCACGTCCCTATTGGATGCACAGAGTCTTAACCACTGGACCACCAGGGAAGTCCCAGTTACTAGGTCATGATGAGAAAATACGTAACATAGGCAGGTTGTACAATGTGATGCTTAAGACGACAGGACCTACACTCTGACCACTGCAGGTTATTGGATCCTGGCTCCTTCACTTACTAGCTGTCTGCCTGGGATAAATCACTTATCTTCTCTCTGCCTTGGTTCTTTACCTGCAGAAGGGTGATGTTATAACATCTGGGACCTGGTGGGATTATTATAAGGATTTAGTAAGTTAACACATGTTCAGTGCTTATAACCATGTCTAAAACAGTGGAAATACCAAACACAAGTCAGCCGTTAGGTCAATAACTAGACAGGGTGAGATGGTTGAAGAGTCATGTGCTAATAAGCAACTACATTTAGAATCCTTCCACATCTTGGTTCTGCACAATCTTCCTCTATCATGTACTTTTTTTTTTTTGACGTGAACATTTTTAAAGTCTTTATTGAATTCATTATAATATTGCCTCTGTTTTTTGTTTTGTTTTGTTTGGGTCGCGAGGCGTGTGGGATCCTAACTCCCTGACCAGGGATTGAACTTGCACCCCCAGGATTCGAAGGCAAAGTCTTAACCACTGGATCAAAAGGGAACTCCTGCCTATTATGTATTCCAGAGTAAATGGCCGTAAAGAACAAAAAGGAGGTTGGTGAGTATCACGGTTTCTTCTCCTGATGATGGAAGGCCAACTCAGGAAGGGAAAAATCATCTAGTACAGGGATCAGCAAAACCTTTTCTGTAAAAAGCCAGAGAGTAATTGCCTCTAGCTCTGCAGGCCTTACGTTATTTGTCTCAGACTCAGTTCTGCCGCTGTAGCACAAGACTAGAAGAGACGATGGGGAAAGTAAATGCATGTGGCTGGTGTTTCGATAAAACCATATACACAGATGCAGGCAGCCGGCTGAATGTGGTCTTCAAAGCCTAAGATGCCGATCATTGGTCTCATAGGAATCAAATAACAGTTGGGCTACAATTTAAACAAGTGAAAATTTCTCATTGCAGATGCTACCTGATTTTTTTTTTTTTTTTTTACCAGCTAAAAGCCACTTTTTCTTTTCTAAAATTCTTATAAACCTGAGGCAGAAGACGGGAGGGGAGTTGAGAAAATGTCGAAAAAAAGCAGATGGGGTGGTAGCCGTGAAAACATGCTACCTGTCATGATCCAGAGACCGTAGCTTACTGAAGAGCCCGCCCAGCTCCTGCCCCAGTGGGTCCAAGAAAAGCAAGGCTTCCTGTAGGTTGGTTCCAGTGACAGGGCCTGGCATGTGTTTACCACAGGTCCCTTCCTATGAGATGCAGAACTCTGATGAGCCAATCTTGGTCAAGCTCTCCCTCCATCAGCCTCCGCCCAGTTTTTCTTAGAACTGTACCACATTCATACCCTTCATACCCAGTCCTTCTGTTTCCCATCTCCTTCTCAACTATCCAGCCTGCATCACAGGCTGAAATCTCTCCTCATCTTCTCTGCTCCTTCCCTTCTATCCTTCATGGGCATTTCCCAATACATGCCTTTCAAAGCTAATCTAATCGTGGTGTCTATTTCTTGGAGAGCCTGAACTAATACAGTGAATGATTTTGAGAGTGTAAATACTGTTATATAGAAAGACAACCACCCAAACTGCAACCGCCCCTCTCCTCTATGTGAGGCTGGTCTCCATGTGCTGGAGGCAGGAAAAGACAGGGCTAAGGACCGATTAGTAGATCACAGCTAATTCTGAAGGAACTCCAAGTCCTCCCAGGACAAGGACCAGCCTGACACTCCAAAATCTGCTGTCCCCCTATTTTTTTTTTTTTTTGCGGGGGAATGCATTCAGTCATTGATCCCTGGAGGCTAAAATTGTTCAGCCTCTTGACACTTTACCTGAATGCTCCAAGACCATGAGAAAAAATAATTAGTGGGTATTTTTCCCCAGTCCTCAGAGGTGCATTCCAGGCTGCAGGAGTTGTCATTGAACCTAGAGAGCAGTGGGAGGTGAAAATGAGTGTCTTTTTCTGACTTGAATATCGCTGGTTAACTTACATCTCCTGAGTATAAAAACCTGACCCATGGGATTTACTCTTTTATGCATCAATAGTAAATTCATGTAAATAAGTCTCCTACTAGATACCACCAAGCATGGGCATGAACCACTTGGTTTTTTCTTAAGACCATAGGATCATGAATCATCAGTTCTCACTGTCAGCTCTGAACTTGAGGTGAGACATTTCCTACTGAGAGGTGTATTCCGGAAGGCTGCGCCTTATCATCAATCCCATATCTTGGCAAAACTTCAAAGGGAATGTTCTGAAACCAAACAACCAGTAAACCTCGGGAGCATTATACTGAGATTCAGAATCTTCAAATGGGAAACTCCTTCCACTCTAATTTGATCAAGGTCAAGAGAAAGATGGAGAGACCCTCAGATGTGGCTTTGGATGAAGTTCTGCCACTGAGGAGCTGCTGACCTTGTGCAGGTCAAGAGAACTCTGAGCCTCTGAGTCTTCTTCAGTAAAATGAAGGAAAATATAGCTCTCTCATGGGGGGTTGGTGAGAACCATATTTAAGTGGGAATATACGTAGATGGGCTTCCCTGGTGGCTCAGACGGTAAAGCGTTTGCCTGCAATGCGGGAGACCTGGGTTCGATTCCTGGGTCGGGAAGATCCCCTGGAGAAGGAAATGGCAANTCAAGAGAACTCTGAGCCTCTGAGTCTTCTTCAGTAAAATGAAGGAAAATATAGCTCTCTCATGGGGGGTTGGTGAGAACCATATTTAAGTGGGAATATACGTAGATGGGCTTCCCTGGTGGCTCAGACGGTAAAGCGTTTGCCTGCAATGCGGGAGACCTGGGTTCGATTCCTGGGTCGGGAAGATCCCCTGGAGAAGGAAATGGCAATCCACTCCAGCACTTTTGCCTGGAAACTCCCATGGACGGAGGAGCCTCATAGGCTACAGTCCACGGGGTCGCAGAGTTGGACACGACTGAGCGACTTCACTTTCATACGTAGATAGCATCACTGACTCAACTGACATAAACCTGGGCAAACTCTGGGGAACAGTGGAGGACAGGGAAGCCTGGCGTGCTGCAGTCCATGGGGTCGCAAAGAGTCAGACACAACTTAGCGACTGAACAACAATGTGTAAAGCACACCTATCCAGTCACATAGTAAAGGGCTCGAAATGGAGGCTGTGGTCTTTTCCTTCACTTCTCACTTATTATGGTCATCGTTATCATCAATTATTTGTGTTCCACTTTCTCATCAACACAATGGAGATGTGCCCACAGAAACCGAATGTAATGACTGCTACAGCAGTGACCTATAGACTATTCAGCATCATAAAGACGTGTAATTATGTTCATCATTTCTCATATAAAGTGGGCCATTAAGAAAACTCCAAGGAGACATTTAAAACGAATGCCAAAAGGTGTAGGTAGTTTTGAGGGGGAAATTTGAAGATATAGTTAACACCAGGTCAAGAAGGTGAGACAGATAAAGAAGGACAAAAGCCAATATTACTGAAAAGTAGACATACTAAGTGATGAATGCACATGCGATTGTCTTAGTGAGGGAGGCTGGCCCCTTGGGGGTGGTTATGGGAATGAGAGTGGCGTTTCCTCATTTATGATAAATAAGAAATTAGCTTTCACTCCTTGGTTTAGGATATGGAGAGGTATGCTGGCTTCTGCCTTCTTTCTCTCTTTGCCCAGCTGTAAAACACACTTCAGCACATAGGAGAGAAGGGAGAGGTCACACCAGCCCAACTGCTGTTCTCATCACATTATTGCCCCCACAGAGAATGGAAGAAGGAAAAATCTGACCACCCATAGAAAGATGTTGGAGCCTGTCTGAAAATCTGATAGCTTCACTCCCTCCACCCACCCTGTCATATTCAGAACAGACAAAACTAGAATCCTTGATTCTCTGATAGTTACCTGGTCTTTTAAGAAATACTTGGTCATCTTAGGAGGGGTTTAGACTGGAGACAATCTATTTTGATCTTTAACTGCCTGAAACTCTTGCTGTTTTCAAGCTTTCCTTAGAGTCTAGAGCTTACAAAGCAGGATCAACAGAAATCTTACCAAAGAATAAGCTCATAATTTTGCCCATAAGCCAGTGTGTTCCAAGAAATTTACTAAGACCCCAAAAATATTCTTTGTTTGGGATCCAAAGGGTGTCGGAGTGATCATCATCTTGAGATGGATAATACAAACGCAAGAAGGTGCCCTGTAGAGGAAGGAAATGAATGTGCTTTAGTCAAGTTGCTTCTCAAACTTATTCCAACAGCTGTTTTGCATATTTAATTAGTGGGGACCCAAATACCTCTATTGTGGGTGAAGAGGTCCAGAGAGCTTTTTTTGATAAGTTGCCATGGTGACTGAATATAGTCAAAAGGAGCAGAAAGAGAAAAAAATGCTTTTTGAAAAGAAACTATGAGCAGCCTGGTTTCAGATATTAGAAAAGGGAGGAAAGCTGAGTTTATACATAAGTTAATCTGAAGACAGCAGTGACCTGAGGAATGGCTTCACCAGCCAAAGGCTTGCCATGAAATCATACAAAATGAGTCATTCCCAGGTGAGAGCAGGGTCAGTTTTCAAAACTTTCTTATGGACCATAGCCACAGTCAATATTAGAATGTAAGGATAAATGGTATTCAAACATTACCTTATTAGTGTAATCAAACATCAAGTCTGTACAACCGACGGAGTAAGATCCATTTCCTCTGGGGATTTTGGACTGACCAATGTTTGCAGCGGCCATCAGAGCTTGTATCTTACTGACCCATGCTGGAAAAGAGGTCAATATTATTTCGCTTGTCATCCATGACTCCCCAGACTTGATTATGCCAAGAAACTTGGAGGAAATCAAGTGACCACCCCTAGTTTCTGGCCTTCATTTCCTCACTAACTAGTAAAATACACAAATAGTTATTGAAGACCCTCTGTATGTGAAGAACTGGGTGAGGAAAGAGATGGCAGTCGACATCCCCCTTCTCCTAAGATGCTTAAGATCATCATCACCTCCTAATCCTTGTAGCTTTGCCCTTACCTGCTACTCCTATCCAGGGCATATTAAAGACCACTTCCTAAATCTGTTTTCCCTAAACATGAACTTTACATGATATTTCAGATTTGGGCTCACATCTTCCCACTGGATATCTGCATCTGACAACCTTCCCACAGGAACGGCAAAGCCCATGGTCCAGAGTGAAATTACATGACTCTCTCCCAACTCCCCAACTTCACCCTCCAACCATACAGCCTGCAACTCCAGAATTCCATAGCTTGGGGATCCCAGGTCAGAAACCTAGGAATCATGCTACTCTCCTAACTATTTCTCCACTGCCATCTACATCCAACCAAGTTCCAATTTCTAACATTTGTTTTTAGCTTAGCATTCTCTCTCTAGTATGTCTCTGCTCTGCTAGCTCACCTGTCTCACTTACACCTTCAGTGCTTTTGACCCAACAGTCACCATCTCTCCTGAACATCCTGTTCACCTTGGATCCTGACCCCTTCAACAGTGTCCTTCACACAGTTTCTGGAAGGATTTAAAGTATGAATCTCACCAGGCAAGTCTTCAAATCCTTCAGTGCCTTCCTTCTACCAGTTGTTTTTCCTTGAAGAGAGCATGTATTGGAATCTTTCTGGAAGGCAGTTTGTAGGTTATATTTAAATCTACAATGCCTTCCAGTGTGGGGTGGCTTCTTTTCTCTACTGAGGGATTGAAACTCAGAGAGATTCATAGGTGTACAAGTTAAACCCCAGGCTCCTGGGCACTGTGAGAAAGCCCCTCGGTGATCTGAAGGGCCATTGCTTCTTCTTCTTCATTTTCCCTGTACGTTACCTCCCTTCTATGTGCTCCAGCACTCCTGAGCAACACTCAACACACCTAAAGTCTCACCTGCTCTCCTTTCTAACCCACAATCAAGTGCACATTTAATTTCAGCATGGCGAGACCACATATCAATGCATCTGACTCACTTTTCTAGATTCAGCTAGCCTGCTCCATTCCTTCTTCTGGACTGTGAGAGGTGATTACTTTGCTGGACAGTCTTTCATGCTTTCTATCACACTCTGCCTCTGCCACATAGACACCGCGAACTATGTTATGTATGGCATCTGACTTCTTAGGGCATCTCTCAGAAAGGTGTTGAGTTATGAGAAGAAGGTCATTTACATCCTCCACACTGGTGTGTGAAATACCTGCCAGTGATGAGCCTTTCAGTTCATAAGGCCTTGCAACTTCAAGTTGGTCCATGGACCAGCATCACTGGCATCAAATGGAAGATTGGGAATGAGGCTCTTTGGCCTCATCTCAGTCCTACTGAATCTGAAAAGTTGTGTCTTCTGTCAGAAGCACTGGGCTAAGGTACCAGACCACCTGGCCTGGCACACCGTCAGCAATTCATGTTCGAATTGTAGGAGATCGCTCCAAGGAAGGCAGTGGTTGCGACGAGTGGACCCTGCTGCTGGAGCCAGGTGATGCTATCTCGGGTTCCAGTTGCACATCTTACAAGCTATGCTGCTCTGGCCCTGTCCTAGGCACTTTACCCCCTTCTCTGATCTTCATTTGTAAAGCGGGGATACAGTCACTTGGCCAGCCATCAGGACAGCTGTAAGGATCAAGTGATCATATAAATCAAGGTAGCTTGACTTGACCAGTTCAGTCCAGTCACTCAGTTGTGTCTAACTCTTTGCGACCCCGTGGACTGCAGCGCACCAGGCTTCCCTGTCCATCACCAACTCCCGGAACTCACTCAAACTCATGTCCTGACTTGACTTACAGGTGTGTGATGACCACCACCTATAACAGGCAGACAACTGAGGTTATTTGTCCCTTCCCTAGAGTTGGCTAACTCTAGTTACCCAAACTCAAGCCTGAAGAGGAGTTTTAGCAGATCTGCACTAGATCATGGGCTTCCCCGGTGGTGCGAGTGGTAAAGAACCTGCCTGCCAATGCAGAAGACATGTGGGTTCAATCCCTGGGTCAGGAAGATCCCCTGAAGGAGGCAGACGAGAATCCCGTGGACAAAGGAGCCTCGCAGGCTACAATCCATGGGATCACAAAGAGTCAGACACTAAGAGTGAAGCAACTTAGCAGGCACGCACACTAGATCATACCATTTTTCTCTGTATAGATACGAAATCCAAGGCATTTCCTCTGAAACAATTCTTTAAAAAGCTTTCCCTAGAAGGCTAACATTTTAGGGTCTATTTAGAATTACAAAAGGCTTTTTCTCCCCCATTGAAGACTGTCAGCTGAGTGGTCCTTCATGATGTAATAGCAAGACTTCAAGTCCGGAGGACAGAAGGGCAGGCCTGTGATGAGCAGCCTGGGTTATCCTGTAGCCCCCACCCACAGGAACCATGGTGTGGCCACAGGGACTCAAACCACAGTTTGGTGAGAAGCCCCAGAGAACCCACAGCTGCCTGGGAGGTACTACCTCCGGAATTGAGTGTTCAGTTCTAGAGCCATGGGGAGATTCCATGTTGCACAAGGTTCCTCTTATGAGATGTCAGTTCCACCCAGGCTCTGGGAACCTTTCCACTCACCTCAGAGTAACCTGGTCCTCTAAAACCTGCTCTACCAAAAAGCCTCATCCAGCATTCAGGAGTCCAGGTCAAGGTGACACTGCAAGGCTGCCAGTTTCAGAACGCCTGACCCCTGAGAAGGTCTTAGAAAACTTTGAGCTGAGGTTTGAGTATAGGTCTCCAGGGCCCTGTGGCTGGAGGGCCACCACGTGTGTGTGTGTGTGTGTGTGTGTGTGTGTGTGTGTGTGTGTGTGTATAACTGATTCACTTTGCTGTACAGGAGAAATTAAACACAACATGTAAATCAACTGTATTTCAGTAAAGTTTTAAAAAAAAGAAAAGGCTCAGCAGCCCATAGCTAATGGATAGGATTCTGGATTTCCCATTCTCTAGCCGTTGATCAGCACACCTCATGAAAAAAAGGAGGCAGGTAGGAGACTTGCCAGGTTGCCAGTCTCTAGATGATACTGTTTTGTGGTTCAGAACTTATAGGTGTCACTTCCCATTTTTCTTCAACTTCATTTTAATAGGAGCATTAGAATCTATGCTGCTGCTGCTGCTGCTAAGTCACTTCAGTCGTGTCTGACTCTGTGCGACCCCATAGATAGCAGCCCACCAGGCTCCCCCGTCCCTGGGATTCTCCAGGCAAGAACACTGGAGTGGGTTGCCATTTCCTTCTCCAATGCATGAAAGTGAAAAGTGAAAGTGAAGTTGCTCAGTCGTGTCTGACTCTTAGCGACCCCATGGACTACAGCCCACCAGGCTCCTCTGTCCATGGGGTTCTCCAGGCAAGAGTACTGGAGTGGGGTGCCATTGCCTTCTCTGTTAGAATCTATAGTATGCTATTAATCTTAGTATACATTTTTGGTAATGTTCATTTATCAAATAGTCCCAATGTCTATTTCTGGGGTTGGAGATGGGTGGAACAAATGTGAGGAAAATGACCGTCTCTTTATGGTTTTATGTCCTCCATTAACAAATGGGACATCTCTAGCCACGCTGATAAACCTTTCAGCTTTATGACCATATTTTCTATGTATTCATTTAGTATGAATGATACAAATAATTATACATTACTTTCATCTTTTATTGAATAAACTATTTCTAATAATTTAAAACATATTCATGCATTCTTTTTTGAGTGTTTAGAATGAATGGGCTGGGATGACCGATGAATCAAGCAGGGTCCTCAAGTTTCTGCTGGCTCAATAACAGCTTTCAAGTTACTTTCAAACATGGGGGAATAGGGAACATGTTTTGAAATTCCCACCCTGTACCAATATAAAGCACATGATGTAAAAGAATCTGCTCATCACGTAAGATGCCACCTATTTTCAACCTACAGAAAAGGTAATGAGAGAATGAATATAATCAGGCTGCAGGCCTCTTGAACCCAATTATGAGCCCTCTGTGTCAGTCACCAAAGAGATATGACTCATGCCTCACCTTTCTGGCAAGTATAGTTGCATGAATGGACCTGTGAGATAAGAGGCCATTTCTATGCAAACACAGAAGAACTAGTCTCTCTTCCGCTGCTGTGTTCATTTCCCCAGCTATGAAGTAGGGCCAGATTTGCAAGGCACTCGGTTATGAAAGATCTTTGGTAAATGTCACAGTTGGGAGTCACCCATTAACACTGCACAACTTGATCCAGAGAAGCCATGTCTCCCTAGGTGCACAGGTCAGTGGGTACAGAGAGTATAGTACCTTTCAGAGGCCACCAACACTGCTTACCTGAGCAGACGCCCAACTCTCTGGAATTAGCAAGAATTTTCAAGACTCCAGAAGGAGTCACTTTGCAATCAAGATCCTTTTAAGGGTCATAGATGTCCCTGTCTAGAGATGGCTGTCCGGTTGTGGCCACCACTCCTGGGCCTGACCAAGCCTCCGCCTCCTTTCTTTTGTCACTTGCTCAGTTTCTCAGTCGTGTCCGACTCTTTGCGACCCCAAGGACTGCAATATGCCAGGCTTCCCAGTCCTTCACTGTCTCCCAGAGTTTGCTCAAACTCACGTCCATTGAGTTGGTAATGCCATCCAACCATCTCATCCTCTGTCGCCTCCTCTCCTTCCCTCCCCACAAAAGGTAAGAAAGAGCAGCAATGCACGTCCATTCTTATCTGGGACTCCAAGTGCCTGCTGGTCCCTGCTTTTCCCTGTCATTACATAGAAAAAGTTGTCTCCCTCTGCATCCANCTTCTGTGTATTCTTGCCACCTCTTCTTAATATCTTCTGCTTCTGTTAGGTCCATACCATTTCTGTCCTTTATCGAGCCCATCTTTGCATGAAATGTTCCCTTGGTATCTCTAATTTTCTTGAAGAGATCTCTTTCCCATTCTGTTCTTTTCCTCTATTTCTTTGCACTGATCACTGAAGAAGTCTTTCTTATCTCTTCTTGCTCTTCTCTGAAGCTCTGCATTCAGATGCTTATATCTTTCCTTTTCTCCTTTGCTTTTCACCTCTCTTCTTTTCACAGCTATTTGTAAAGCCTCCCCAGACAGCCATTTTACTTTTTTGCATTTCTTTTCCGTGGGGATGGTCTTGATCCCTGTCTCCCGTACAATGTCACGAACCTCATTCTATCATTCATCAGGCACTCTATCTATCAAATCTAGGCCTTTAAATCTATTTCTGACTTCCACTGTATAATCATAAGTGATTTGATTTAGGTCATACCTGAATGGTCTAGCGGTTTTCCCTACTTTCTTCAATTTAAGTCCGAATTTGGTAATAAGGAGTTCATGATCTGAGCCACAGTCAGCTCCTGGTCTTGTTTTTGTTGACTGTATAGAGCTTCTTCATCTATGGCTGCAAAGAATATAATCAATCTGATTTCGGTGTTGACCATCTGGTGATGTCCATGTGTAGAGTAAAATAACACTATAATTTTTTAAGAGTAGAATTTGTATCCCCGCATTAGAAAACATTACTCTTCTTAATGTAATTGTTAATTTCCAGTAGTTAAAAAGAGATGTTCAGTATCATGCACCTGTATCTCAAATATCGTGATCAGAACATAAGCACGTCCATGTTGTTCAGTGCCTCCTGTTGTGAGCAGCATGTATGACCTCTCAGCTTGTCCCATTTGAAGTTACTTTTCTTACATGTAATGTATGATAAACACTCTGGGGAGATCGAAGATGAACCAAACATGGCTCCTACTGTGGAGGAAACTAAAAATTGATTTCAAATAAGAATAAGTTAGCAGTATGTACCCCCTAATGCAAAGGAAATCAGACCTCTGGGTTGATTGATTTCATTCAGTACCTACATGAGAACCCAGTTCTTCAGTGCTTTTCACTTCTGTAAGTATTACCATAAGCCATAGATAGGAAAAACTATTGCTTTTGAAGCATATAGCTTTATAAATTATAAACATCTTATGTTGGTTTGGTCTGTTTGATCAACTGTGTAATAAGTTCAGTGAATAAAGCATGAATAATCATTTAAGCTGGTTAATTGGTAATAGTTTTGAGTAAAGTAATCATTGGCTTTATATTCATAATAAATTCAGTAAATAAAGCATGAGTAATCATTTAAGCTGGTTAGTTGGTAATAGTTTTGAGTAAAATAATCATTGATTTTATATTCTTTTTGTTCAATTGGTTCTTAGATTGTGGCTATATATTTTTCTCTTTCTTGGCATAGTCTAAATGCAAATATAATATTAAGAAACACATGAAATATTACCCATGATGGTTTACATATAGGTCCATCAACAGAAACATGAAGTTCATTCACAGAGGAGAAATAGTGGATCCACTTGTCAGCTCTTCACTACTCCTAATTGCAAATGAGACTGAAAAATTTTGAAATTTACATATGCAAGACATGCTACAAATTCTAGTGTAAATTAAGAGAGTACCTATGTCCTGTGATTAATTATAAATCATACTCTTATGATACTCTTAATGAATAAGAGAGCTATTATTGTTTCTGTCTAGTTGCTGAATCATGTCTGACTCCTTTGTGACCCTGAGGATTACAGTTAGTGAGGCTCCTCTGTCGATGGGATTTCCCAGGCAAGAATACTGGAGTGGGTTGCCATTTCCTTCTCTAGTGGATATTCCCAACCAAGGGATTGAACCCATGTTTTATGCATTGGCAAGCGGATTCTTTACCACTGAGCTTTGTCATAAAAACAAAATGAAAAAAAAATTGAAGATGACAAACATCATTATTTCAAGTTGTGACTGGATCATTATTTTGTTTCTGTATATAGAGGTTGTATAGTCAGTGACTGTACTTTGCACAGCCATCTTTTTGAGATCTGATATTTTACTACTTAATGATAATGCAGTATATATGGCATGTTGATAAGAGCCAATTATCACCTTAGCTGACACATTATAGGATAAAAATGTTATGAACTATACAAAAGCATTGTTTATATAATGTACACATATATTCACAGTAAATGCTTCTTTAATCTGATCTTGAAATTGATCACATTTAAAAGCAGAACCCTGTACATCAACATATTAAGTAATAGTGTATTGAATGTGATTTATATATTTAAATATTAAAATATATACTATTTATATACCTATAAATATTTAATTAATGCTTTATTAATATAAGTGACATAATATTTCAATCATTAAACTTTCTGACTTCTTACCTAGTTAGACTTGAGGTTTTTATCTAAATCTTATATTGTTTTTCTGAATATCTTGGTGCTATCCATGAGGGGGGTAGACTATTTTTATTTAAGCAACTCTATCAAAGAACCTCCTGAAGCCACCAGCGTTCCAGCCGCTCTGCAGATACTAATTCAGTTAACCCTCCTGACAATGCTGGGAACAGCAGCCGAAACTACTATAGTGCCCAGTTTGTAGATAAGAAAGTTAAGTAACTTACTATAGGCCAGACAGCTAATTGGCAGAATCAGAATTTAAAACTACTTCAGAGTCCTTGTGATATTGCTTATATGTGGAATCAAAAAAAGAAAAAAAGGGTACAAATGAACTTAGTCATAAAACAGAAGAGAGCCACAGATGTAGAAAATAAACTTATGGTTTCCAGGGAATAAAAGGGGGAGGGATAACTTGGGAGACTGGGACTAATATGTAGACACTACTATTTATGAAATAGATAACTAATAAGAGCCTATTATATTCTGTTCACTACTCCGTAATGGCCTATATGGGAAAAGAATCTTAACAAAGTAGTGGAAGTATATCTGAAACTAATGCAACATTATAAATCAACTATACTACAGTAAAAATTAAAACCACCACAACAAAATTACTCCAGAGTCCACCTGTCAGTTTGGAAAGTATTGACAGTTGTATCTGAGCATTATGTGCTCAGATATTGGCTTGACACCAAGGGCACAGACAATACTCCCCAACCCTTGGTAGCTTGGTGGCAAGACATCCAGATACCTGGAGTCTCCGCTTGCTGTTGCCACCCTGTGTCTTATCCAAGAGTTAGAGCCACATCTTACCTGCCTTCCTCTGCAGAGTACCCTGGCAGCAGGCAGTAAAGGGAAAGCTGGCATCTGTAGTAGCCCTTCTGTTTAGGTGACACAAAATGACCTCTTGTAATCTTGTACTGACTCCACAGCTGCTATAGTATTCGGTTAGCCATGGTTACGAACTGGGTTTTGTGGTAAGTTTGACTTTTATAATTCTTTGAAGCCTTTGCTAGAACTCGAGATTTGAGTCTCTGTATCATTTCCCTTGTTGGTGACATAAATTTGTGAGTTTATCTAGCTAGAAATCTTTACAAATTGCAGCTTAAGCTTGCTCCTTTGACAAGACATTGAGGACTGCTCTTTATTACTACAGGATGTTTTTCACTGTCTTCTAGAATTTAATTAAAAGTTTAAAAAAATCTGTTTTCTGTTTGGGTGGTGATGATGAGTTTTAGATTCTTTTTCATGAGCTTGGGGAGAACATTAGATTTTTCGGACTTTAAATGCAGGTTAATTATACTAGAAAAGAAAATAAGGTTGTAAGTGACAACTATACTTAATATGTAACTTTTTCCCATTTTACCACTGAACCTTGAATAATAAAACTTAAGTAGTTGTTTGGATTTAAATTATTCCTATGTCTTAAATTATAGTTCAAACACAGTAAAATCATCACACGTGTTATTTCAGAAAGTAAAAAGCCCTAAAAATTGCTTCAGGAATTTTATTTCCTTATATTATAATTTAAACTTGGTAGTTTTCCTCAATAATAATAATAATAATAATAAAGTTCTTCAAAGGTAAACACAGTTTATAAACTTTGTATTGTTTTTCCACATGAGGGAAAAGGGCTAAAACTAACATTGACTGTGTGTTCCCAGTACGACAGATGCTTGACCTCACTTAAACCCCACACCAAAGGTATGAAGTGGGTATCTTTCTCCCTATTTTTATTGAAAAAATGAATCTCAGAGATATTAGATGAGCAGTCTAAGGCCGCAAAGGGTCTTCCATGGAATACAAACTGGAGTTATCATGACCTCAGAAATTGTCCTTTGTTTATTACCATTTACTTTGAATTGGGAATTTTAAAAATATTGGAATGTTCACCTTTAAATTAATCATCAATATCAACAGTACATGTTAAAGAAGGAGTGCATTTCTAGAAAAAGTGTGAGCTATTTACTGCTATCATTGGAGGCAGAAATCATGCTGAATATGAAGTATGATTTACCTTGGTAAATTCCCTGGTTTAGACTGACAGGTGCTAGTGGACTTAACTAAATACCTTTTTGGAAACAAAAGATTCCTTGTGGACCCAATGCATGAAGTATAGTTATGTGCTCCTGATTCCTCTTACCAATTGCTCAGAGGGATTACAGGGGAGTCAGCAGGTAAGAAGCATAAAAGGTGACTGCTAACAGTGTGCTTTACCGTCAGTGCAGGGCAGAGGCTCGGAGTAACTGTCAGTAGAAGAGAAGCTATTGTACAAGAGAATTGCTTAAAACATGTCCGTTGCTCTCCCTGCAGAGTGGAGGCACTGTTTGTGGTTTGGAGAGCATGGTGACAGTTTGAAGCTGTTTCACCAAGTCAGTGTGTGTGTATATATATATATATATATATATATATATATGTCTGCAATGCGGTGTGCTTTCTTATCTTGAGGAGCATGTGTTAAAACAGTTGATGTATGTTGACAAAAGGGGGTCTGTAAGGAAAGATCAAGTCTTGATATTTCCTCACTTCATGGTGAGTGTTCAGTTGGTAGTGTGAGTGTAGATAAGGACAGCATTAGTGCCCGTTGGGGATGTGAAGCTATCAGTTAAAAGATGATCAATTATGGATAGGACTATTTCTGTTTTTCTCTATCTCTTGACAGCTGTGAGCAAGGCTATTCTAAAGTTCCATGATAGTATAGCAAGTTTATTACTTCCCTGGACAAATAAAATGCAAATATAATTTCACCCTGAAAAGAGATTATTAAGCTAATGTTGCAAAAACTTACTAATCTTATTAACAATTCATAGTATTGAATAGGGAAACTCAAGATAACATGATTTTAGATCCTAAAGGTGTGTTGCAAATCATATATTAAGAGCCCCCCAAAAAGTGAGTATACATAAATATAATTATTGCTGAGAGTTTTCATTTCTCAGTTGTGTC
The DNA here is from genome assembly GCA_006410675.1 of Oreotragus oreotragus. Lineage (NCBI taxonomy): Eukaryota > Metazoa > Chordata > Mammalia > Artiodactyla > Bovidae > Oreotragus > Oreotragus oreotragus. The sequence continues at coordinate 98,389 of SJYX01015008.1, read as the reverse complement.
TCCATTTCTCTGTATGAAGTGGACATATTTATCTCTGATAGTTTTAGGTTTGTCTTCCAAGGATCTTGAGTACTTCAGACAAAGTGACTGTACTGTTTGTTATACCAGTTACACACACACACACACACACACACACACACACACACAGAGGCAGTAACCAGGAACTTCTTGCATATTTGGGAAGGTAAGAATACTTGTTTTTCCTGTGACTTAGCCATCAACATCTTCTGCCTTTGACCACAAAAGTAGGAAAAGTCTTGTTTACCATGGATGTACACTATTGAGCCTGATGAACAAACCATCAGTGGGGCTTCTGGATAGCTTGTTTCCATAAGCAAGCAACCTTTTGAAAGGGTTGTCCTAAATGCGGAGTTCATAGACTCCAAGAAGCAGCTACCCTGTATTGGTGTTTTTCTTTCTGGCTTACTTCACTCTGTATAATAGGCCCCAGTTTCGTCCACTTTATTATTTAAATAAATACATTTGTATTTTTTAAAAAGAAGCTAACCTGAATTTCCTTTGCCAGTATCAAAATTTTAGTATTTTCTGAGCAGGATTAATTAGACCTGGAAGATTATATCTAGTCCCTTACAGAAAATTCAGTCAAAATGTTCCTGCTTGTTTAATACATAGTTTGTAAACAGATCTGAGAGTTTTCATATCACTTGTCTTTTTCCTTTTCACTGTTGATTTAATTCTCAGTTCTGCCTAAATATCAAACTTCAACCAATACAGTACTATAAAGTAAAATAAAGTAAAAATAAAAATTAAAAAATAATAATAAAAAATAAAGATAGAATTACTACAAATCATAAAAAAAAAACTGTTCTTAATTTGTGCTTAAATATGGTGCGAAGCTTGATACTGAAATTATTCAGTAAATACTGAGTTTTGAGAAGTTTTTACAACTAACCAAGGAAGGAGCACCTAATTCCTAACTCCTAAATTGAGTGTTTCTAATAAAGAGTCATTTTTTATTGCAAAAAGTTGCATTGTGATCTCACATACTTGGAGAGTGAGATGTGGAGAATTTACCAAGGCACAAAGGTGGATAAAAGAGAGTCGATGGGCAGACAGTGACTGATAAAGGCAGATAAATGAGGAAAGGAAAAGAGCAGTTACATTTTGAAAAATGTGTGCAATGTCTTTAACTTAAGATAATATTTAAGAGAATGTTGTTCACAACTGCAAAAGAGATTCAGAAATGAAGCATAGAAAAGGCATTGAAAAATGGGAAAGGTGGGGAAATGGGAGGGAGAAAAATGATACACAGACGGTGAAAGAAAATGTCTAGAAGAACAAAGGTATTTATAAAATAGCTGTGAGTCCTCTGCTCTTCCGTCTTGAGAATCCTCTGGTTTCATAGTCTCTGCTTCTTTACACAGGATGTACATTTATAGATTGTTTACTTAGTAACTGAAACCTTTGCTTTTTTCTCTTCAAAAAAAAAATCATGTGAAGTTAGAGGGAGAAGTTTGTTCCCAATCACTTAGAAATGGAAACCTCATCTGTGGGCAGTTGTAAAGAGTCAAAATATTGTTTAACAATAAAAGTGATAAAATGTTAAAATGATCAGGTTATTTCTATTGGTTATTGAACTTCTAAGAACTTTTTTTGTGCAAAATATTATAGTGATATCAGTGGCATTGCCTGAGAATCAATTTAAGTACCAGAATGGCAGTTTTGCACTGACTCAGTGGACAAGAATTTGAGCAAACTCCGGGACAGTGGAGGACAGAGAAGCCTCGCATGCTACAGTCCATGGGACATGACATAGCAACTGAACAACAACAAAAAATGGCCGTTTTTACTAAACAATTATTTTAGAATTTTTCTATTAAGTCAGTAAATACACATAACCCAATAGCTCTTAGGAAACTGTGGCTATGTTCCTTGAATTTAAGAGACATCATCTTAAAAACTCTCTGTAGAAAATTGTCTCTTTGCTGAAGACACAGTGGTAGGCTCTGAGCCCAGTCTGTCTGGGCTGGAGACCCAGCTTGGCCTCTTACTGTCTGGGTAACTTGGAACATTCCTTTCTCCTCTCAGAAGGTACAGGTGCTGTCTCATGAGGCTGAGCTATTGGATAATTAAGTGCAAACAACTCAGAAGAATGTCTGACATATAAGAAATATCCAATAAATTTAAGGTATCAGGATGCGTTGTTCAACAGAAAAGAAAAAAAAAATCTACTTCAACATATTAAAACAGAAAGCCACAAAAGAAATAAATATGTTTGATAGTCACTCAAGGTGACTATTATTCTTTAAAAAAAATCTATCAAAGTATCTTTCACATAGTTAGCAGTTTAATAAATATGTACTGAAAAGATGAGTGGTTAAGAGAATAAAATGTGAAACTAGAGGTACTCATCAGAAGTGTTTATTGAGATCTCATACACGCTTATAACTATATTGGGTAACACACACACACACACACACACACACACACACACACAGAGGCAGTAACCAGGAACTTCTTGCATATTTGGGAAGGTAAGAATACTTGTTTTTCCTGTGACTTAGCCATCAACATCTTCTGCCTTTGACCACAAAAGTAGGAAAAGTCTTGTTTACCATGGATGTACACTATTGAGCCTGATGAACAAACCATCAGTGGGGCTTCTGGATAGCTTGTTTCCATAAGCAAGCAACCTTTTGAAAGGGTTGTCCTAAATGCGGAGTTCATAGACTCCAAGAAGCAGCTACCCTGTATTGGTGTTTTTCTTTCTGGCTTACTTCACTCTGTATAATAGGCCCCAGTTTCGTCCACTTTATTATTTAAATAAATACATTTGTATTTTTTAAAAAGAAGCTAACCTGAATTTCCTTTGCCAGTATCAAAATTTTAGTATTTTCTGAGCAGGATTAATTAGACCTGGAAGATTATATCTAGTCCCTTACAGAAAATTCAGTCAAAATGTTCCTGCTTGTTTAATACATAGTTTGTAAACAGATCTGAGAGTTTTCATATCACTTGTCTTTTTCCTTTTCACTGTTGATTTAATTCTCAGTTCTGCCTAAATATCAAACTTCAACCAATACAGTACTATAAAGTAAAATAAAGTAAAAATAAAAATTAAAAAATAATAATAAAAAATAAAGATAGAATTACTACAAATCATAAAAAAAAAACTGTTCTTAATTTGTGCTTAAATATGGTGCGAAGCTTGATACTGAAATTATTCAGTAAATACTGAGTTTTGAGAAGTTTTTACAACTAACCAAGGAAGGAGCACCTAATTCCTAACTCCTAAATTGAGTGTTTCTAATAAAGAGTCATTTTTTATTGCAAAAAGTTGCATTGTGATCTCACATACTTGGAGAGTGAGATGTGGAGAATTTACCAAGGCACAAAGGTGGATAAAAGAGAGTCGATGGGCAGACAGTGACTGATAAAGGCAGATAAATGAGGAAAGGAAAAGAGCAGTTACATTTTGAAAAATGTGTGCAATGTCTTTAACTTAAGATAATATTTAAGAGAATGTTGTTCACAACTGCAAAAGAGATTCAGAAATGAAGCATAGAAAAGGCATTGAAAAATGGGAAAGGTGGGGAAATGGGAGGGAGAAAAATGATACACAGACGGTGAAAGAAAATGTCTAGAAGAACAAAGGTATTTATAAAATAGCTGTGAGTCCTCTGCTCTTCCGTCTTGAGAATCCTCTGGTTTCATAGTCTCTGCTTCTTTACACAGGATGTACATTTATAGATTGTTTACTTAGTAACTGAAACCTTTGCTTTTTTCTCTTCAAAAAAAAAATCATGTGAAGTTAGAGGGAGAAGTTTGTTCCCAATCACTTAGAAATGGAAACCTCATCTGTGGGCAGTTGTAAAGAGTCAAAATATTGTTTAATAATAAAAGTGATAAAATGTTAAAATGATCAGGTTATTTCTATTGGTTATTGAACTTCTAAGAACTTTTTTTGTGCAAAATATTATAGTGATATCAGTGGCATTGCCTGAGAATCAATTTAAGTACCAGAATGGCAGTTTTGCACTGACTCAGTGGACAAGAATTTGAGCAAACTCCGGGACAGTGGAGGACAGAGAAGCCTCGCATGCTACAGTCCATGGGACATGACATAGCAACTGAACAACAACAAAAAATGGCCGTTTTTACTAAACAATTATTTTAGAATTTTTCTATTAAGTCAGTAAATACACATAACCCAATAGCTCTTAGGAAACTGTGGCTATGTTCCTTGAATTTAAGAGACATCATCTTAAAAACTCTCTGTAGAAAATTGTCTCTTTGCTGAAGACACAGTGGTAGGCTCTGAGCCCAGTCTGTCTGGGCTGGAGACCCAGCTTGGCCTCTTACTGTCTGGGTAACTTGGAACATTCATTTCTCCTCTCAGAAGGTACAGGTGCTGTCTCATGAGGCTGAGCTATTGGATAATTAAGTGCAAACAACTCAGAAGAATGTCTGACATATAAGAAATATCCAATAAATTTAAGGTATCAGGATGCGTTGTTCAACAGAAAAGAAAAAAAAAATCTACTTCAACATATTAAAACAGAAAGCCACAAAAGAAATAAATATGTTTGATAGTCACTCAAGGTGACTATTATTCTTTAAAAAAAATCTATCAAAGTATCTTTCACATAGTTAGCAGTTTAATAAATATGTACTGAAAAGATGAGTGGTTAAGAGAATAAAATGTGAAACTAGAGGTACTCATCAGAAGTGTTTATTGAGATCTCATACACGCTTATAACTATATTGGGTCTGCTTTAGTTAGTGGGAAAATATGATATAACTTATATCTTCAAGGTTGTTTCAGCTGGTTGCAGAGAGATTACACGTATGTATGACAGACCTAAGAGAAGCCTTTGCAAGTAGTAGGCACTCAGTAAGTACTCAAGAACTCACTCAATGAATGAATGGGAAAATATGAAATAATCTAAATGGTAACAGAAATGTGAGGAATTATAACATAGGTAGTCTGGCAATCATAAGACCCAAATGAGTTGATGTAGTTCTGAAAGTAGGACTCAGGCAGGTATTTAAAGAAAGTGTATTTTAAGCTTGTCATTTTCAAGCCTGGGGCTTCCCTGGTGGCCTCAGATAGTAAAAAATCTGCCTGCAATGCAGGGGACCTAGGTTCAAAGGAAGGATCGCCTGGAGGTATATTCTTGCCTGGAGAGTCCCAAGGACAGAGAAGCCTAGTAGGCTATAGTCCATGGAGTCGCAAAGAGTTGGACACAACTGAGTGACTAACACTTTCATTTTTCACTTTTTTAACCTTAGTTGCACACTGAAATACTGAATATCCATAGTCACCCCAAGAAACTCTTATATGACTTATGTGAAGCCCAGGCATTTATACGGTTTAAAAGCTGTGGAGGCATCTGATATCAATATACAATTAGCAAATATTTTCCAAAAAAAAAAAAAAAAAACTACTGAGATGATTCTAATATTCAGTCAAGGTGGAATTCACTGGTATAAATGGTCAAAAACACAGAAAATATCATTTGGGCAGGCCTGGTGTGGAGAGAGATGGTAGTGTGGGGGCATTTGTGTATAGGACCGGGAAAAGATGTGCAGTGACACAGACGGGAGTTACACTGAGGCTAGACTAGCTTAGTTTTAAGGTAATAGCATCTTCCATTAGGATGGATGAGATAGAAGGGACAGATATGTGACTTTCTCATATGCAGGGACTTTGACTTCAGACCCAGCTTAAATCCCCTGCGCAGGTTGCATACACCCTGTATGTCTTATGTTTCTCATCTATAAAATGGATATTACTCTTTAATAAGGACCACAGAGATGGAAAGGATGTAGTGAAAGGAAGAACTGAGTTAAGTAAATTAAGTTACTGGGAAAATGGTGTGTCGTGGCCAGGCAGGAAAATGGAAGGGGCCAAAGGGGAACAAAAATAAGTCACATACTTCTTGAGTGTGTAAGACTTTATAGCTAGAGAAATTTTTCATTCAAAAACTCTCCAAATAAAATATATAGTGGATCAGAAAATCTCTGTTTTATGGAACAAAGTAAATTCCCTCCTCATAGCTGCTCACTATAAATTCCCCCTCAAAACTGGTTATACCAACTCAGAAATGAAACTAGAGCTGTGCACAGCAGGTTGGGCAAAATAAGAAATAGCCCTTTTGTTTCAAATGTTCACATTAGAAGCAGAAGTATTTAAGTCCCGTGAGAAAACGCTAAATGAAAATAGGAAGTATTGAAAATGAAAGCCACATACGTTTTGTAAGAATTTGACCTTCCATATTTTTTCAGTAGATTTTTTTCTACATAAAGTAGTTGAAATTGTAAGACCTTCTGAAGAATAATATCTATGTGGAGGCACATATTAATACTGCTATTTCTAAATTAAAGAAATATGATTGCCTAGAAACATATTGAATGGCTATCATTTTGATTTAAAAAGAACAAAATATATTAAATGAGGTAGAGAAGAGTTGATCTGTATTTAAATTGTCTTTTTAATCTGAAGCTATTGTATTAGTTTTGCACATGGACTTTTGAAATGTCTTCTAGATATCATTGGCCTAAATATTCCTGTTATCTCCAAGTATTATTATTCATCTTTGCTTACTTTGTTGCCATACAGACTGAGAGATGGATATGGTATCCCACTGTACATAGAAGAAGACGAGTTTCAAAGAGGGGCTTCTCAAGAAAATGTGCCTCAGTAAGCAATCATAATGACCAGGCTAGAATACAACTTCTTGAGTTTCTGTGGTGATATCTCATTTTATACTATCATATTCATTCCAGTGGTTACTGACCTTTTAAAATCACAAACTCTAGTCAGCCTGATATAACACAAATGAAAGCAAGTGTATTCACTTTTTTTAATTACATATTACTTGGACTCTGACTAATGTTAGTTTTTAAAGGAAGCAATGTTTCATATTTTCAGTATGATTTTCAGCAGGCTTTGATTTTAGGTAGACCCAGCTTAAAATCCTAGAAGAATTTTCATAATCTCTATATGCCTCAGACTTCTCATCTGTAAACTAGATAATAATTTGTACTTTATATGTGTAAGAATCTTATGTCCATCAGCAAATGAATGGATAAGAAAGCTATGGTACATATACACAATGGAGTATTACTCAGCCATTAAAAAAATACATTTGAATCAGTTCTAATGAGGTGGATGAAACTGGAGCCTATTATACAGAGTGAAGTAAGCCAGAAAGAAAAACACCAATACAGTATACTAACGCATATATATGGAATTTAGAAAGATGGTAATGCTAACCCTGTATGCAAGATAGCAAAAGAGACACAGATGTATAGAACAGTCTTTTGGACTCTGTGGGAGAGGGAGAGGGTGGGATGATTTGGAAGAATGGCATTGAAACATGTATAATATCATATAAGAAATGAGTCACCAGTCCAGGTTCAATGCATGATACCGGATGCTTGGGGCTTGTGCACTGGGATGACCCAGAGGGATGGTATGGGGAGGGAGGTGGGAGGAGGGTTCAGAATGGGGAACACGTGTACACCCGTGGTGGATTCATGTTGATGTATGGCAAAACCAATACAATATTGTAAATTAATTATCCTCCAATTAAAATAAATAAATTTATATTAATATATATATATACTTAAAGATGAAGAAATCTGAAACTTCTTAGAGGGTACATTGTCCTTTCACAAGATAAATATATAGTTAATGTTATTGGATGAAGGCAGGGGTCTGTACTTTAAGGGTCGGAGAAAAAAAAGAAGAATCTTATCAAGTAAGAATGCGTGTAATATTCTTACCACACAATAGGCTTAATACAGGCTATTTACGTAATTCTGAAGATGAAATAACTGTTTCATAAAAGTATAAGTAGGTTTCATTAATTTATTATTTATTACAAAAATTGTACTTTTTAAGGAAACCATGATCTCTGTTAAAATTGAAGATATTCTGAAAAGGAATTCAGGTTAAAATATGTAAAATATTTTAAAAATACATAAATATGAAAGGTATGATAAAAATCAAAAGACAATTTTATAAAACTAGGTGAAAGTGAAAGTCCCTCAGCTGTGTCCGACTCTTTGGGACCCCAGGGACTGTAGCCTACAAGGCTCCTCTGTCCATGGAAATTTTCAGGCAAGAGTACTGGAGTGGGTTGCCATTTCCTTCTCCAGGGGATCTTCCCAGCCCAGGATCTCCCACATTGTAGGCAGATGCTTTACTATATGAGCCACCAAATCATGCATAAAAATAAATGTACAGGAATAACAAAGAGAACACTAAAAAGAANCCATGGAAATTTTCAGGCAAGAGTACTGGAGTGGGTTGCCATTTCCTTCTCCAGGGGATCTTCCCAGCCCAGGATCTCCCACATTGTAGGCAGATGCTTTACTATATGAGCCACCAAATCATGCATAAAAATAAATGTACAGGAATAACAAAGAGAACACTAAAAAGAAGACTATGTGGACAGCCATATGCAAAAGAATGAAATAGACTGCTGTCTTACACCAAACAGAAAAATCAACTCATGGATTTAAAACTTGAACATAAGACCTGAAACTGTAAACTCCTAGAAGAAAACATAGTGGGTAACCTACTTGACCATTAGTCTTGGCAATGAATTTTTTGAATTTGACCCCAAAAGGCAACAAAAGCAAAAATAAACAAGCGGGGTTACATCAAACTAAAAAGTTTCTGCATACCAAAGGAAACCATCAACAAAATGAAAGGCAACCTACTGAATGGGAGAAAATATTTTAAAATCATGATTCTGATAAGGGATAATATCCCAGATACATAAAGAACTGATTAACTCAATAGCAAAAACAGTCTGATTTACAAATTGGCAGACCTCTGTAGACATTTTCCCAAAGAAGACATACTAATGGCCCAACAGGTACACAGAAAGGTGCTCAACATCACTAGTCATTAGGTGAAATGCAAATTAAAGCCATAGTGAGATATCACCACATACCTGTCAGAATGGCTGTTATCAAAAATAAAATAAAAACTGATGATGAGGACGTGGAGAAAAAGGAACCTGCATCCTTTTGGGTTCCGGTAGTTGCTGTAAACTGATGCAGCTACTACAGGAAATAATATGGAAGTTCCTCAAAAAATTAAAAATAGAACTACCATATGATCCAGCTTTCCCACTGTGAGCATTTATCCCAAAGAAACAAAATCACATTAGGGCTTGTCTGAGGAGTCTTTAAGCATAGCGAAAGAAATAAGAGGAGCGAAAACAAGGAAGAAAGGGAAAGGTATGCCCAACCGAATGCAGAGTTCCAGATAATAGCAAAGAGGGACAAGAAGGCCTTCTTCAATGAATGATGCAGAGAAACAGTGGAAAACAACAAAAGGTGAAAGATTAGCGATCTCTTCAAGAAAACTGAAAATATCAGAGAAACATGTCAGCCAAAGATGGGCACAATAAAGGACAGAAATGGTAAAGACCTAAAAGAAGCAGAAGAGAGCAAGGAGAGATAGTAAGAAGACACAGAACTGTACAGAAAAGATTTTAATGACCCAGACAACCATGATGGTGTGGTCACTCACCCAGAGCCAGACATTCTGCAGCATGAAGTTAAGTGGACCTTTAGGAGCACTGTTGCCAGTAAAGCTAGTGGATGTGATGGAATTCCAGCAGAGCTATTTAAAATCCTAAAAGATGATGCTATCAAAGTGCTGCACTCCATATGTCAGCAAATTTGGAAAACCCAACAGTGGCCACAGGACTGAAAAAGGTCAGTCTTCATCCCAGTTCCCAAGAAGGGCAGTACTAAAGACTGTTCAAACTACTGGACAGTTGCACTCATTTCCCATGCTAATACGGTTATGCTGAAAATTCTTCAATCTCGGCTTCAACAGTTCATGAATCGAGAACTTCCAGATGTTCAAGCTAGGTTTAGAAAAGGCAGAACCAGAGATCAAATTGCCAAGATTCCCTGAATCATAGAGAAATCAAAGGAATTCTAGAAAAACATATACCTCTGTTTCACTGACCATGCTAAAGCCTTTGACTGTAGATCACAACAAACTGTGGAAAACTCTTTAAAGAGATGGGGCTACCAGACCACCTTACCTGTCTCCTGAGAAACCTGTATGCTGGTCAAGAAGCAACAGTCAGAACCCTTTATGGAACAACTGACTGGTTCAGGATTTAGAAAGGAGTACAACAAGGCTGTTTATTGTCATCCTGTTTATTTAACGTACACATGAGCACATCATGCAAAATGCTGGGCTGCATGAGTTACAAGCTGGAATCAAGATTGCTGGAAAAAATATCAACAACCTCAGATATGTGGATGATATATCACTCTAATGGCAGAAAGCAAAGAGTAACTAAAGAGCTTCTTGATGAGGGCAGATGCTAAGTCACTTAGTTGTGCCCGACTCTTTGTGACCCTATGGACTGCAGCCTGCCAGGCTCCTCTTCCATGGGGCTCTCCAAGCAAGAATACTGGAGTGGGTTCCCATGCTCTTCTCCAGATGAGGGTGAAAGAGGAGCGTGAAAAAAAACAGTTTAAAACCCAATATTAAAAAAACTAAGATCATGGCATCTGGTCCCACCACTTCATGGCAAACAGAAGGGGAAAAGGTAGAAGCACTAACAGATTTCCTTTTCTCGGGCTCTAAAATCACTGCAGATGGTGACCGCAGCCATGAAATTAGGAGATGACTGCTTCTTGGCAGGAAAGCTATGACAAACCTAGACAATGTATTAAAAAGCAAAGACATAACACCTTGCCAACAAAGGTCTGTATAGTCAGGGCTTTGGTCTTTCCAGTAGCCATGTATGGATGTGAGAGTTGGACCATCAAGAAAGCAGAGCGCTGAAGAATTGATGCTTTTGAACTGTGGTGCTGGAGAAGACTCTCAAGAGTCCCTTGGACAGAAGGAGGTCCAAATCAGTCAATCCTAAAGGAAATAAACCCTGAATACTCATTGGAAGGACTGATGCTGAAGCTCTAATACTTTGGCCACCTGATGTGAAGAGACTGGAGAAGACCCTGATGCTGGGAAAGACTGAAGGCAGAAGAAAGAGGTGACAGAGCATGAGATGGTTGGATGACATCACCGCTTCAATGGACATGAACGTGGGCAAACTCCAGGAGATGGTCAGCAGGGAGGCCTGGTGTGCTGCAGTCCATGGGATTGCAAAGAATCAGACATGACTTGGCGATTGAACAACAACAATATTATAATAATGCAACATGATTTACAGTAGCCAGAACATGGAAATAACCCAAGCGTAATTAGATGAATAAGTAAAGTACATGTTTGTATGTTTACATATATGTTACATATATAAAACATGGGTAGACCTTGACAGCATTATGTTGCTTGAATTAAATCAGACAGTGACAAATACCATATGACTTCATTTGTCTATGAAATCTGAAAGAAAAAAAAAACCTGAATTCATGGATACAGAGAACAGATTGGTGAGTAGAAGGTAAGGTAAGTAAATCTGGCAATGTAGTGGACAATACAGTGACTATAGTTGTTAACTATACTAATTAATATTGTACTGCATGTTTGAAAATTGCTGAGAGTAGTTGTTAAAAGTCTTCATCACAAGAAAAAAATGTAACTGCATGTGGTGATGGATGTTAACTTGTTGAAGTAATAGTTTTGCAATATATCCATATGTCAAATTATTATGCCATACCCCTAAAACAAATACAACATTTTCTGTGAATTACATTTCAATTAAAAAATATAAGCAGAAAAACAAAGACATAGGCAAAAAGGAAGCATTAAATGGGGACTATCTCTAACAGGTGTTAAAACCTACCATAAGTTGTCTATAATTGAAAAGTGTGGTACTGGCGCACCATAGAGAGATGGACCAGTGGAATGATTGGATGAAGTCCCAGGTACGAATAGGATTTCTGTGTTTATGGGCATATCCATATATTTATATCTATTTCCAAGTCTTCTGCCCAACCTGAAATCTGCCATTTCTCTGACTCTGCTCTGGCACTGCGGGGGTTGCCATCCTGGCAGATGTACGTTGATTGGACTCCATGCTTCTAGATGTTGATTTCATTCTACACCAGGACTGTGTATCTTTCTGTATTGCTAGAAATGGTGTAAAATCTGCACTATCCAATAAGTTGGCTATTGAACCCTTGAAATACGGCTAGTGCAACTGACTTACTTTACAATTCTATTTAATTTTAATTATTATTTGAATGGCTACATGAGGTTAGTGGAAACTCTACTGAATGATCACGATTTATATTCTAAGCTCTTTGAGGATAGATTCACATCTGTTTAGTTCACACTAGTGTCTAACATGGTTCCTAATGATTGGCTGGATTTTATTTTTCCAATCCATATTAATTTCATGACAAATACTTGACAGGAGATCTGGGTGCACCCTGATATTCAGCTCCACCATGGTACACAGTCAGGGAGGAGATCTTCAGCTGTAATAGGTGCCTCTTGAGTGTTTTTTTCTCTTTGCTGATCAGAAACTAGCTTATCCTTAAACATACACGCTTGAAAGATTCACTTTAATTTTCAGGAAACTCAGAGTCTTGTTTTTATGTGATAGTGAATGAAAAACAAAAGCAGATGTAAGTATATTTATTCACCTGCTTTAAGGAAACTACAGCTTCCTTAAAGTAATATTTTCAGCTCTGCTCATAGAGAAATTTGTCTTTGAGGAAACATATGCAGTCAACAGTTTACATAAACACTGGTCTCAGAAGAGCAAAACATCAGATGGAGGGCTCAACAGCAACAGAAGGAGAGGATTAGAATTTTGAAAAGGAGTTTCTGTTAACCTAAAGCTTGTTCAAACCAGATCTTCACAGACGATTTGGAGCAAAGTAAAATAAGGAGTTAAGCCCATGGCAGATTCATGTCAATGTGTGCCAAAACCAATAGAGTACTGTAAAGTAAAATAAAGTAAAATGGAAAAAAAAAATAAAGTGTTAAGTAGCATGCTGGTGAGGAAAGAGCTAGGACTTAAGGTCACAGATCACTCATTTAACGTTCAGCTTTCCTGTTCCCNATTCATGTCAATGTGTGCCAAAACCAATAGAGTACTGTAAAGTAAAATAAAGTAAAATGGAAAAAAAAAATAAAGTGTTAAGTAGCATGCTGGTGAGGAAAGAGCTAGGACTTAAGGTCACAGATCACTCATTTAACGTTCAGCTTTCCTGTTCCCTTTAGCTGTGTGATGACATCTATTCAGCTTCTCAGTACCAATTCTTCATCCGGCAAAAAGAGAAGACGGATTGTATTGTGCAAATGTGGTTTGGGGTATGGAATGAACTGATCTAAGTTAATGGCCAGCAGAGGTATATTTTCCTCTACTCAACTCTCCTCCCACACACTGACACTAACTCCAAAATGTTGCTGTGTAGAGTGAAGAGGGTGAGAGCTGGAAAAGATTCTAGGAAATACCCAATCAAATACCTTCTCTTTATAAATCTGGAAATTGAATATGGGTTATGGGAAAGCAAAAGTGATACCAGCTGCAGCCTCTGAAAGAGGAGATGGCAGATGTCCTCAACATCACACCTGCTCCATGCTCTGCGCCACCACCTTTGCAATCAGCACTCACTGCTGAAAATTCAGAGATGCAAACATGTGCCTGCATGTTTTAAGTTCTTTCTCACACTGATTTTCAATGTTTGTTTTTCTCTTTACTTTAGTAAAAGCATTACCAGAGCAGTTGTGCTGTGCTAAAGTCGCTTCAGTCACATCTGACTCTTTTTGTCCCTATGGACTGTAGCCCACCAGGCTCCTCTGTCCATGGGATTCTCCAGGCAAGAATACTGGAGTGCACTGCCACGCCCTCCTCCATTAACTTTCTCTATTTGAGCCTTTGGTTATAGTCACATTAAATACAAAATACAAAAGGAAACATGTATACCTAATGCTGATTCCTATTGATNTGGACTGTAGCCCACCAGGCTCCTCTGTCCATGGGATTCTCCAGGCAAGAATACTGGAGTGCACTGCCACGCCCTCCTCCATTAACTTTCTCTATTTGAGCCTTTGGTTATAGTCACATTAAATACAAAATACAAAAGGAAACATGTATACCTAATGCTGATTCCTATTGATGTATGGCAGAACCCATCACAATATAATTAAATAAATATATATGTATAAGCAAAACAACCAAAAAAAAAAAATGAAATGACTGCCTCAACATTATTTTATCTAGTAGGAGGGCAAGTTCTTTGCTATCAGTGGTCAAATTCTTCTACACTTTTCACCCTTCTAACGTGCTTTGGCATCTTCTGATTTTAAACGCACAATTTTCACTTAAAAAAATAAATAAGTCTGGCTTCACTGCCTTATCTTTTGGTGACTATAAGACAGGGCAGTGAAATGTCTAATTGTGATAAAGGACCAGTGAAATTACACATGAGAACAAAGAACACTTCAGCGATGCCAGTTATGAGAACTGGTATTTAACAGCACAGTGTACAGTGCAGTATCAATGCACAGATCAGGTATTTGCTTATAGGAACATTCCTGAAAGTAGCAGAGTGGGGGAATTTGTATTTTTCAGCATTGACTATGCTTTTGGTTTACAGCAACTATAAAACACACTTTCCATGTTTCCTAATTTAGGTATTTAGTTTCACATAGGTAAACACATACAAAACTTTTTTTGTGTTAGTTGATTTTCTCATATAGAATTTTTTACCTTAACTACAATTTTATTCCAATCCCAAATAAGGGCAATGCCAATGAATATTCAAACTACTGCACAATTGTGTTCATTTCACATGCTAGCAAGGTAATACTCAAAATCCTTCAAGCTAGGCTTCAACAGTACATGAACTGAGAACTTCCAGATATACCAGCTGGATTTAGAAAAGGCAGAGGAACCAGAGATCAAATTGCCAACATCTACTGGATGATAGAAAAAGCAAAAGAATTCCAGNTGTGTTCATTTCACATGCTAGCAAGGTAATACTCAAAATCCTTCAAGCTAGGCTTCAACAGTACATGAACTGAGAACTTCCAGATATACCAGCTGGATTTAGAAAAGGCAGAGGAACCAGAGATCAAATTGCCAACATCTACTGGATGATAGAAAAAGCAAAAGAATTCCAGAAAAAACATCTACTTCTGCTCCACTGAAGAAGCGTTTGACTGTGTGGATCACAACAAACTGTGGACAGTTCCTAAAGAGATGGGAATACCAGACCACCTTACCTGTGTCCTGAGAAACCTGTATGCAGGACAAGAAGCATAGATAGAACCACAAATGGAACAATGGACTGGTTCATAATTGGGAAAGGAATATGTCAAGGCTGTATATTGTCACCCTGCTTGTTTAACTTATATGCAGAGTACATTGTGTGAAATGACAGGCTGAATAAATCACAGGCTATAATCAAGATTGCTGGAAGAAATATCAGTAACCTCACACATGCAGTTGATACCACCCTAATGGCAAAAATGAAGAGGGACTAAAAAGCCTCTTGATGAAAGTGAAAGAGGAGAGTAAAAAAGCTGGCTTAAAACTCAGCAATCAAAAAACTAAGATCATGGCATCCAGTCTTATCACTTCATGATGGGGAAAAGAATGGAAACAGTGACAGACTTTATTTTCTAGGCTCCAAAATTACTGTGGATAGTGACTGCAATCATGAAATTAAGACACCTGTTCTTTGGAAGAAAAGCTGACAAACCTAGACTGCATTCAAAAGCAAAGACATCTCTTTGCCAACAAAGGTCTGTCTAGTCAAGGTTATGGTTTTTCCAGTAGTCATGTATGGATGTGAGAGTTGGACCATAAAGAAAGCTGAGCACTGAAGGATCGATGCTTTTGAACTGTGGTGCTGGAAAAGACTCTTGAGAGTTCCCTGGACTGCAAGGAGATGAAATCAGTCAATCCTCAAGGAAATCAACCNAGGTTATGGTTTTTCCAGTAGTCATGTATGGATGTGAGAGTTGGACCATAAAGAAAGCTGAGCACTGAAGGATCGATGCTTTTGAACTGTGGTGCTGGAAAAGACTCTTGAGAGTTCCCTGGACTGCAAGGAGATGAAATCAGTCAATCCTCAAGGAAATCAACCCTGAATACTCATTGAAAGGAGTGATGCTGAAGCTCCAATACTTTGGCCACCTGATGCAAAAAGCTGACTCCTTAGAAAAGACCCTGATGCTGGGGAAGATTGAGGGAAGGAGGAAAAGGGAGTGACACAGGATGAAATGATTTGATGGCATTATCAACTCAATGCACATGAGTTTGAGCAAACTCCAGGAGATAGTGAAGGACAGGAAAGCCTGGTGTGCTGCAGTTCATGGAGTCACAAAGAGCCAGATATGACTGAGCAACTGAACAATAACAACATATATGATGAAGAAAATAATACATAACTAAGGTTTTATCCAATTTTAGAACATAACAAGAGTATGTTTTCCTAGTCATAGAAATGAATACCGGCTTAGAGAATATGGATACTCATATTAAAACTAAAATGTAAAATATAAAAATATCTGGCTTCCCAGGTAGTTCAGCTGGTAAGGAATTTGCCTGAAAGGCAGGAGACCCCAGTTTGATTCCTGGGTTGAGAAGTTCCTCTGGAGAAGGAATAGGCTACCCACTCTAGTGGTCTATGTTTTCCCTGGTGGCTCAGACAGTAGAGAATCTGCCTGCAATGTGGGAGACCTGGGTTCAATCCCTGGGTTGGGAAGATACCTGTATATGGGCGTGGCAACCCACACCAGTATTCTCCCCGTGAAGAAAGGAGTCTGGCAGGCTACAGTCCTTGGGGTCGTGAAGAGTCAGACACGACTGAGCGACTGAGAGTCTAATAGATGTTATTTCTTTTGAATGGAGTTTGTCATGGTACATATTTTCTGTCATGATATCCCTTTCTTTGTTTGTCGATTAACATTTTCCCCAGAAAATAGAATATCGTTCAGTGGCATCACTCTGCAGATGAAAACACAGAAGATTTCCTGTCTTTCTCTTTATATCTTGTTGCCACAGCTTCTCTTTTATTTTTATGTATTTATAAACTTGTTTGTTTGGTTGTGCCTGTCTTAGTTGTGGCGTGCAGGATCTTTTTTTTAAACTGTGGCGTGTGGGATGATCTAGTTTCCTGACTAGGGATCAAACCTGGGCCCCTGCTTCGGGAGCATGGAGTCCTAGCCACTGGACCACCAGGGAACTCCTTGTCTTTTATTTTTGGCACCCTCTCCCCTCTCATTCACACGTATTTATATTTCCATATTTATATGTATTTTAAAATTATATATCCCACCTATCTATTCTTATTTATCTATCTTATTCAGGAAGGACTCATAAGATGATAAGGCTAATATTAATCATCATAAAGAGGATTCTGAAAGAAGGCTTTCAGTCGCATTATTGAATCTTTGCCTCTATTTTTCCATTAAAGACAATATTTAGAAAACTTACAGAATGAAATCTCTTCTGAACTGTTGCTTCCTAAAGTGAAACTATTTTATAGTTCATTTTCTCCCCCTGTCCCCAGTTTTTTTTTTTTTGAGAAATAATTGAAATAATTACTGTATAAGTTTAAGGCATACAGCATGGCAGTTTGATTTACATATATTGTAAAATAATTACCACAATAGGTTCAGCTAACATCCATCTTCCCATATAGATAAAATAAAAAGAACTCGAAAGATATTCTTGTGATGAGAGCTCTTAGGATTTATTTAGTTTCTTAATAACTTACAGCAGTACTACAATCAACCTGTTGTACATTACGTCCACAGTCCTTCTTTATGTTGTAGCTGGGAGTTTGTACCATTTGACCACCTTTCTCCAATTCCTCCTTTCTCCACCCTCTGCCTCTAGAAACCACAGGGCTGAACTCTATTCCTATGAGGATCTGTTTTGTTTCTGCTTTTTTAATTCTACATAGGCGTGAGATCATACAGTATTTGTTTTGTCTGACATTTCATTTAGCGTAATACCCTCAAGCTTCACCCATGTTATTGCAGATTCTCCCTTTGCAATATCGTGTTTGGTGCATTATTTCCGGGCACTTAACCTCCCACTCAGTTTCAACAAGAACCTTATTCTTCACTGAGAGTAACAAAGCCAGGAGAGAAAGCCAGTTTTCAAAACGCTTCAGTGACACAAGTAGGGAAATTTTTAAAAATATATTTATCCTCAATCTATCTAAAGCATATATATATATTGCAATTTGCCTTCCTAAGTATAATATTGTCAGATTTATTCAGTTTGCTTCACTTGTGACTGCATGCTATAGCCTTGCCAGAAAATTTCTGGGACATCCTAATTTTTCCTGTTCTTGCTAATGAGACAGGAGCCCTACAGGAGACACTGCTTTGACACAGCTCATGCCCTGACTCAGGGGTGATGGGCCTAACCAGAATAAGGACAGAAGTGCTTCCCAGGACCTTCCTCATTAGTACTTTATAATCATAGTCTGTAGGAATTTACAGATCAGCAATCAAAAAGTCCAATCTTGAGACGTCATTTTAATAATATGAGTTAGTTATAAAGCCATAATGTTGTATAAATTAAATTATAACAACACAGTTCACTACTTTTATTTCCTAATTGAATGTAAAGTGATCCAAAATGATATATAGAAATAATTAAACTTTTAAAAGTGATAAATTAGTGAAATTAACTTGTTAATTATTGTGAGACATTGAAATATTAGTACTCTCCAATCAGACAGAAAAATATGGGAGAAATTAAGTGATGATATCTCTTCTTATTTTTCTCCTGTTTTACATCTCTTATGAATTCTCTAAGAGTTCTAAGATATACGTTTAAAATTTCTGAAATAAACTTTGATTTTTCATTCAGATCAGTTAAATATGCTTTCTTTAAAGCATATTTAAAGAAAGCACAAAATATATATCTTAGGTTGCATTTGGGATGCCATTTAAAAATACCTTAATTTTAATTAGATCCCATTTGTTTATATTTGCTCTTATTTCCAGTATTCTGGGAGGTGGATCATAGAGGATCCTGCTGTGATTTATGTGGCAGAGTGTTTTGCCTATGTTCTCCTCTAGGAGTTTTATAGAACTGCCTTATGACCCAGCAATCCCACTGCTGGGCATACACACCAAGGAAACCAGAATAGAAAGAAACATATGTACCCCAATGTTCATTGCAGCACTGTTTATAATAGCCAGGACATGGAAACAACCTAGATGTCCATCAGCAGATGAATGGATAAGAAAGCTGTGGTACATATACACAATGGAGTATTACTCAGCCATTAAAAAGAATACATTTGAATCAGTTCTAATAAGATGGATGAAACTGGAACCAATTATACAGAGTGAAGTAAGCCAGAAAGAAAAACACCAATACAGTATACTAACACATATATATGGAATTTAGAAAGATG
>SJYX01015008.1:47582-58471 GCA_006410675.1 Oreotragus oreotragus | reverse complement strand
TCTCCCACATCTACAAAAACAAAATTCCTACCCATAAGCAGTCACTCCCTTATCCTTACCCTCACAGTGTGAGCCATTCCCTCACACTTACCCTCTGCACTCCTAGGCAATCACTAATCTACTTTTTATATCTGTAGCCTTGCCTATTCTGAACATTTCATATAAATGGAATAGTATATGTCTTTTGTGGCCAGCTTCTTTTACCTTGCTTAATATTTTCAAGATTCATCTATGTTTCAGTATATTTCAGTACTTCATTCCTGTTTGTAGATGAATATTACTCCATTCTATTTAAAGTAGCTGATTTAAAGTCTTTGTCCAGTTAGTTCATCATCTGGGTTTCTCAGGCACAGTTTCTATTGATTGTGCTTTTTTTTTCTGTGTATGGTACATATACTCTAGTTTTTTTTTTTTAATGTTTCCTAAATTTTTGCTGAAATCTGTACATTTAAAAATACAATATGGCAAGTTCGGAAATTAGATTCTTCCCTCTCTTCCCCATCAGAGTTAGTTTTTGTTGCTGGTTGTTGTAAATGTTGTTTGTTTAATGACTTTTCTGAGCTAATTCTGTAAAGTCTGTGTTGTTTGTCATGTGTGGCTACTGAAATCTCTGCTTGGTGGGGCTTAGTTGTCAGTTAATGAATGGAGAATTTCTTAGATAAGCCTTCTAGTCTTTGCCAAAGGGATATGTGTTCATGTTAGGGCACAAAGTTAACACTAAGCCAGGCAATATCCTTCCCTCCTTCTTTTGCCTTCACTAGCTTGTGTAGTTCCTTCAAGTCAGCCAGAGATGAGAGGTCTTCTCAAGGGTCTTCTCAAGCCTTTTCTGAGCATATGCACAGCCCTCTGCATGCAAATTGTCTTCTAGATTTCCAGGAATATGTCAGAAAATTTCCAGGTCCTCATGGATATCTCACTCTTAAGATTTTCCTTTAAAAATTTTTGGCTAGTCTAATGTTTGCTCCAACTGCTATCCACCACCATAGATAGCATGAATAAGGACTTTGCTTTTAATTGTTTTTCCTATTTGGAAAGCACTGAGTCAGATCAAATACAGACCGCCTTGCAAGCCTGCAGATCTTCCAAGAAATCATCAAACCAATAAAATTATGACAATTCTTTAGGACTGTAGTTTTGAAAAAGTGCTAGCTATATTGTGCTCCTTGTGACAGTCAGGCAGCTACTTTACACTGAGAATGTGGGTTGTTATTTTTTAAGACTATTGTGGAGCTGGAGAGTGGGGAATGGATTGAGGGTAGGTTAAATTGCATCAGGGCTCACTGTTCTTAATAGGATTCACTTGTTCTCTTTGAATAAGTACTCTTAATAATAAACTCTGATTAATTTCCAGTGAGGTCCATTTTGCACATTCATTGTTGTTATTCAGTCTTCAATCGTGTCCGACTCTTTGTGACCTCATGGATTGTAGCACTTCAGGCTTCCCTGTCCTTCATCATCTCCCAGAGCTTGCTCAAACTCATGTCTACTGAGTCAGTGGTGCCATCCAACCATTTCACCCTCTGTCATCCCCTTTTTTCATGCCTTCAATCTTTTCCAGCATCAGGGTATTTTCCAGTGAGTCAGCTCTTTGCATTAGGTGGCCAAAGTATTGGAGATTCAGCTTCAGCATCAGCATCAGTCCTTCCAATGAATATTCAGTATTAATTTCCTTTAAGACTGACTGGCTTGATTTCCTTGAAATCCAAGGGACTCTCAAGAGTTTTCTCCAACAACACAGTTCAAAAGTATCAATTCTTCAGCGCTCAGCCTTCTTTAAGATCTAACTCTCACATCCACACATGACTACTGGAAAAACTATAGCTTTGACTATACATATGGATCTTGCCAACCTTGGTTGGCAAAGTGATGGCTCTGCTTTTTAATAGGCTGCCTAGGTTTGTCATAGTTTTTCTTCTGAGGAGCAAGCATCTTTTAGTCTCATGGCTGCAGTCACCATCTGCAGTGGTTCTGGAACCCAAGAAAATAAAGTCTGTCACTGTTTTCATTGTTTCCCTGTCTATTTGCCATGAAGTGATGGAACAGGATGCCATGATCTTTGTTTTTTGAATGTTGAGTTTAAATCAGCTTTTCCACTCTGCTCTCTCACCTTTAGCCAGAGGCTCTATAGTTCCTCTTCACTTTCTGGTATAAGGGTGATGGTATCTAGGTATCTGAGGTTATTGACATTTCTCCCAGCAATCTTGATTCCAGGTTGCGTTTCATCCAGTGCACATTTCTCATAATGTACTCTGCATATAAATTAAATAAGCAGGGTGATGATATACAGCCTGTCTCTTATACACATCTAGATGTGTATAAGAGACAGCCTGTGTAGCAATTGCCCAGCTCAAGAAGTACAATGTTAACACATTCTCATCCCATGGTGGCCAACTGGCCCTTCGCAATTGAGGCCCCTTAATTATGGTTTCCTGCAGGATGGCCATCTTTCCTTTGAATCCTCACCTGGTTTGGTAACATAGTCATGGCTGTCTCTCCCACTAGACTCGAGGCTCCTTGAGGGCGAGAGCGTGGTGGTTCAGTTCATCCTTGGGTTACATTCTGGGCTTGGGTCACTCATCATGACTGACCCACTGACCATCCAAGGTAGAAGCCACTCTTTTGACTATGAACTTGACCAATCTACATGCTTCCTGGTTACATGCGATTTCTAGATGTCCAGCAAATACTTACTGAAGTAATGAATAAACGAATATTAGCTGGTCTCAATTTTAATTCCACGTAACAGTTTAAGCCAGCTGAACTGAATGGAAGCAAGCAGTTATTGTGGTCACCTTTAATCAATTTATTCAAAAGCAAAGTTAAAGTAGATATGATACATAAGTTTTTTTTTTTCCCCCAAGAGTCTTTGAGTATGAAGAAGCTGGGCAAGCAGCATTTGGCAAAGGGATGATTTTCCCTTTTGTGGTTACATTTTGGCTGCACTTCTTGCTTAGGGCTAGTTTTACTATTTTTTAAAATTACAGCGTTATTGATGTAGTTCATATGCCATACAATTCACCCATTTAAAGAATATAATTCAGGGTGTGTTATTAGATTCATAGATGTGAATAATTATTACCAAAGTCATTAATTACTCTCCCACATCTACAAAAACAAAATTCCTACCCATAAGCAGTCACTCCCTTATCCTTACCCTCACAGTGTGAGCCATTCCCTCACACTTACCCTCTGCACTCCTAGGCAATCACTAATCTACTTTTTATATCTGTAGCCTTGCTATTCTGAACATTTCATATAAATGGAAGAGTATATGTCTTTTGTGGCCAGCTTCTTTTACCTTGCTTAATGTTTTCAAGATTCATCTATGTTTCAGTATATTTCAGTGCTTCATTCCTGTTTGTAGATGAATATTACTCCATTCTATTTAAAGTAGCTGATTTAAAGTCTTTGTCCAGTTAGTTCGTCATCTGGGTTTCTCAGGCACAGTTTCTATTGATTGCCCTTTTTTTTCCGTGTATGATACATATACTCTAGTTTTTTTTTTTTTTTAATGTTTCCTAAATTTTTGCTGAAATCTGTACATTTAAAAATACAATATGGCAAGTTCGGAAATTAGATTCTTCCCTCTCTTCCCCATCAGAGTTAGTTTTTGTTGCTGGTTGTTGTAAATGTTGTTTGTTTAATGACTTTTCTGAGCTAATTCTATAAAGTCTGTGTTGTTTGTCATGTGTGGCTACTGAAATCTCTGCTTGGTGGGGCTTAGTTGTCAGTTAATGAATGGAGAATTTCTTAGATAAGCCTTCTAGTCTTTGCCAAAGGGATATGTGTTCATGTTAGGGCACAAAGTTAACACTAAGCCAGGCAATATCCTTCCCTCCTTCTTTTGCCTTCACTAGCTTGTGTAGTTCCTTCAAGTCAGCCAGAGATGAGAGGTCTTCTCAAGGGTCTTCTCAAGCCTTTTCTGAGCATATGCACAGCCCTCTGCATGCAAATTGTCTTCTAGATTTCCAGGAATATGTCAGAAAATTTCCAGGTCCTCATGGATATCTCACTCTTAAGATTTTCCTTTAAAAATTTTTGGCTAGTCTAATGTTTGCTCCAACTTGCATGAATAAGGACTTTGCTTTTAATTGTTTTTCCTATTTGGAAAGCACTGAGTCAGATCAAATACAGACCGCCTTGCAAGCCTGCAGATCTTCCAAGAAATCATCAAACCAATAAAATTATGACAATTCTTTAGGACTGTAGTTTTGAAAAAGTGCTAGCTATATTGTGCTCCTTGTGACAGTCAGGCAGCTACTTTACACTGAGAATGTGGGTTGTTATTTTTTAAGACTATTGTGGAGCTGGAGAGTGGGGAATGGATTGAGGGTAGGTTAAATTGCATCAGGGCTCACTGTTCTTAATAGGATTCACTTGTTCTCTTTGAATAAATACTCTTAATAATAAACTCATTAATTTCCAGTGAGGTCTATTTTGCACATTCATTGTTGTTATTCAGTCTTCAATCGTGTCCGACTCTTTGTGACCTCATGGATTGTAGCACTTCAGGCTTCCCTGTCCTTCATCATCTCCCAGAGCTTGCTCAAACTCATGTTTACTGAGTCAGTGGTGCCATCCAACCATTTCACCCTCTGTCATCCCCTTTTCTCATGCCTTCAATCTTTCCCAGCATCAGGGTATTTTCCAGTGAGTCAGCTCTTTGCATTAGGTGGCCAAAGTATTGGAGATTCAGCTTCAGCATCAGCATCAGTCCTTCCAATGAATATTCAGGATTAATTTCCTTTCAGACTGACTGGCTTGATTTCCTTGAAATCCAAGGGACTCTGAAGAGTTTTCTCCAACACCACAGTTCAAAAGTATCAATTCTTCAGTGCTCAGCCTTCTTTAAGATCTAACTCTCACATCCATACGTGACTACTGGAAAAACTATAGCTTTGACTATACATATGGATCTTGCCGACCTTGGTTGGCAAAGTGATGTCTCTGCTTTTTAACAGGCTGCCTAGGTTTGTCATAGTTTTTCTTCTGAGGAGCAAGCATCTTTTAGTCTCATGGCTGCAGTCACCATCTGCAGTGGTTCTGGAACCCAAGAAAATAAAGTCTGTCACTGTTTTCATTGTTTCCCTGTCTATTTGCCATGAAGTGATGGAACAGGATGCCATGATCTTTGTTTTTTGAATGTTGAGTTTAAATCAGCTTTTCCACTCTGCTCTCTCACCTTTAGCCAGAGGCTCTATAGTTCCTCTTCACTTTCTGGTATAAGGGTGATGGTATCTGGGTATCTGAGGTTATTGACATTTCTCCCAGCAATCTTGATTCCAGGTTGTGTTTCATCCAGTGCACATTTCTCATAATGTACTCTGCATATAAATTAAATAAGCAGGGTGATGATATACAGCCTTGATGTACTCCTTTCCCAATTTGGACCAGTCCAATGTTCCATGTCCAGTCCTAACTGTTGCCTCTTAACTTGAATACAGGTTTTGCAGGAGGCAGGTCAGGTGGTCTGGTATTCCCATCTCTTTAAAATTTTTATTTATTTATTTTAATTGGAAGCTAATTGCTTTACAATGCTGTGGTAGTTTTTGCCATATATCCCCATCTCTTTAAGAATTTTCCATAGTTTGTTTTGATCCACACAGTCAAAGGCTTTATTTAGTGTAGTCAATGAAGCAGAAGTAGATGTTTTTCTGTAATTCTTTTGCTTTTTCTGTGATCCAGTCGATGTTGGAAATTTGTTCTCAGGTTCCTTTGTCTTTTCTAAATCCAGCTTGAATATCTGGAAATTCTCAGTTCACATACTGTTGAAGCCTAGCTTAATTTTGGACATATGATTTCTAAAATTGTAAGATTATACATTTGCATTAAGCCACTAAATCTGTGATAATTTGTTATAGTAGCAATAGGAAGCAAACATTTTGAATGTTTTTGAATTCAAAAAAATTGGTTTTTGAATTTGGGCAGTGACTGGAGATTGGAGGAATTTTTAGGAGCATTAATCTAGGAAAAAACCTAGATTGTTGAATAGATTGTTAGTAGAAATATGGATATTAAAAGCTTTGTCAGTGATAACTCAGAAGAAAGTGAGAAGCATGGTAGAGGAAACCTCAGCTACCTTTTTTGTTGCATAGCTGCTAAGTTGTATCCAACTCTTTTGCAACCCCATGGACTGTAGCCCACCAGGCTTCTCTTGTCCATGGTATTTTCCAGGCAAGAATACTGGAGTAGTCTGCCATTTCCTTCTCCAGGGGATCTTTCTGACCCAGGGACTGAACCTGTGTCAACTGCATTGGCATGTGGATTCTTTACTACTGAGACACCAGGGAAGACTTATAGGATTTATAAATCATCATGAGCAGAAGTTCTTGTGTATTTGTTTGAGAAGGAAGGATTTATTANACAATTGCCCAGCTCAAGAAGTACAATGTTAACACATTCTCATCCCATGGTGGCCAACTGGCCCTTCGCAATTGAGGCCCCTTAATTATGGTTTCCTGCAGGATGGCCATCTTTCCTTTGAATCCTCACCTGGTTTGGTAACATAGTCATGGCTGTCTCTCCCACTAGACTCGAGGCTCCTTGAGGGCGAGAGCGTGGTGGTTCAGTTCATCCTTGGGTTACATTCTGGGCTTGGGTCACTCATCATGACTGACCCACTGACCATCCAAGGTAGAAGCCACTCTTTTGACTATGAACTTGACCAATCTACATGCTTCCTGGTTACATGCGATTTCTAGATGTCCAGCAAATACTTACTGAAGTAATGAATAAACGAATATTAGCTGGTCTCAATTTTAATTCCACGTAACAGTTTAAGCCAGCTGAACTGAATGGAAGCAAGCAGTTATTGTGGTCACCTTTAATCAATTTATTCAAAAGCAAAGTTAAAGTAGATATGATACATAAGTTTTTTTTTTTCCCCCAAGAGTCTTTGAGTATGAAGAAGCTGGGCAAGCAGCATTTGGCAAAGGGATGATTTTCCCTTTTGTGGTTACATTTTGGCTGCACTTCTTGCTTAGGCCTAGTTTTACTATTTTTAAAAATTACAGCGTTATTGATGTAGTTCATATGCCATACAATTCACCCATTTAAAGAATATAATTCAGGGTGTGTTATTAGATTCATAGATGTGAATAATTATTACCAAAGTCATTAATTATTCTCCCACATCTACAAAAACAAAATTCCTACCCATAAGCAGTCACTCCCTTATCCTTACCCTCACAGTGTGAGCCATTCCCTCACACTTACCCTCTGCACTCCTAGGCAATCACTAATCTACTTTTTATATCTGTAGCCTTGCCTATTCTGAACATTTCATATAAATGGAATAGTATATGTCTTTTGTGGCCAGCTTCTTTTACCTTGCTTAATATTTTCAAGATTCATCTATGTTTCAGTATATTTCAGTACTTCATTCCTGTTTGTAGATGAATATTACTCCATTCTATTTAAAGTAGCTGATTTAAAGTCTTTGTCCAGTTAGTTCATCATCTGGGTTTCTCAGGCACAGTTTCTATTGATTGTGCTTTTTTTTTCTGTGTATGGTACATATACTCTAGTTTTTTTTTTTTTAATGTTTCCTAAATTTTTGCTGAAATCTGTACATTTAAAAATACAATATGGCAAGTTCGGAAATTAGATTCTTCCCTCTCTTCCCCATCAGAGTTAGTTTTTGTTGCTGGTTGTTGTAAATGTTGTTTGTTTAATGACTTTTCTGAGCTAATTCTATAAAGTCTGTGTTGTTTGTCATGTGTGGCTACTGAAATCTCTGCTTGGTGGGGCTTAGTTGTCAGTTAATGAATGGAGAATTTCTTAGATAAGCCTTCTAGTCTTTGCCAAAGGGATATGTGTTCATGTTAGGGCACAAAGTTAACACTAAGCCAGGCAATATCCTTCCCTCCTTCTTTTGCCTTCACTAGCTTGTGTAGTTCCTTCAAGTCAGCCAGAGATGAGAGGTCTTCTCAAGGGTCTTCTCAAGCCTTTTCTGAGCATATGCACAGCCCTCTGCATGCAAATTGTCTTCTAGATTTCCAGGAATATGTCAGAAAATTTCCAGGTCCTCATGGATATCTCACTCTTAAGATTTTCCTTTAAAAATTTTTGGCTAGTCTAATGTTTGCTCCAACTGCTATCCACCACCATAGATAGCATGAATAAGGACTTTGCTTTTAATTGTTTTTCCTATTTGGAAAGCACTGAGTCAGATCAAATACAGACCGCCTTGCAAGCCTGCAGATCTTCCAAGAAATCATCAAACCAATAAAATTATGACAATTCTTTAGGACTGTAGTTTTGAAAAAGTGCTAGCTATATTGTGCTCCTTGTGACAGTCAGGCAGCTACTTTACACTGAGAATGTGGGTTGTTATTTTTTAAGACTATTGTGGAGCTGGAGAGTGGGGAATGGATTGAGGGTAGGTTAAATTGCATCAGGGCTCACTGTTCTTAATAGGATTCACTTGTTCTCTTTGAATAAGTACTCTTAATAATAAACTCTGATTAATTTCCAGTGAGGTCCATTTTGCACATTCATTGTTGTTATTCAGTCTTCAATCGTGTCCGACTCTTTGTGACCTCATGGATTGTAGCACTTCAGGCTTCCCTGTCCTTCATCATCTCCCAGAGCTTGCTCAAACTCATGTCTACTGAGTCAGTGGTGCCATCCAACCATTTCACCCTCTGTCATCCCCTTTTTTCATGCCTTCAATCTTTTCCAGCATCAGGGTATTTTCCAGTGAGTCAGCTCTTTGCATTAGGTGGCCAAAGTATTGGAGATTCAGCTTCAGCATCAGCATCAGTCCTTCCAATGAATATTCAGTATTAATTTCCTTTAAGACTGACTGGCTTGATTTCCTTGAAATCCAAGGGACTCTCAAGAGTTTTCTCCAACAACACAGTTCAAAAGTATCAATTCTTCAGCGCTCAGCCTTCTTTAAGATCTAACTCTCACATCCACACATGACTACTGGAAAAACTATAGCTTTGACTATACATATGGATCTTGCCAACCTTGGTTGGCAAAGTGATGGCTCTGCTTTTTAATAGGCTGCCTAGGTTTGTCATAGTTTTTCTTCTGAGGAGCAAGCATCTTTTAGTCTCATGGCTGCAGTCACCATCTGCAGTGGTTCTGGAACAAAAGAAAATAAAGTCTGTCACTGTTTTCATTGTTTCCCTGTCTATTTGCCATGAAGTGATGGAACAGGATGACATGATCTTTGTTTTTTGAATGTTGAGTTTAAATCAGCTTTTCCACTCTGCTCTCTCACCTTTAGCCAGAGGCTCTATAGTTCCTCTTCACTTTCTGGTATAAGGGTGATGGTATCTAGGTATCTGAGGTTATTGACATTTCTCCCAGCAATCTTGATTCCAGGTTGCGTTTCATCCAGTGCACATTTCTCATAATGTACTCTGCATATAAATTAAATAAGCAGGGTGATGATATACAGCCTTGATGTACTCCTTTCCCAATTTGGAACCAGTCCATTGTTCCATGTCCAGTCCTAACTGTTGCCTCTTAACTTGAATACAGGTTTTGCAGGAGGCAGGTCAGGTGGTCTGGTATTCCCATCTCTTTAAAATTTTTATTTATTTATTTTAATTGGAAGCTAATTGCTTTACAATGCTGTGGTAGTTTTTGCCATATATCCCCATCTCTTTAAGAATTTTCCATAGTTTGTTTTGATCCACACAGTCAAAGGCTTTATTTAGTGTAGTCAATGAAGCAGAAGTAGATGTTTTTCTGTAATTCTTTTGCTTTTTCTGTGATCCAGTCGATGTTGGAAATTTGTTCTCAGGTTCCTTTGTCTTTTCTAAATCCAGCTTGAATATCTGGAAATTCTCAGTTCACATACTGTTGAAGCCTAGCTTAATTTTGGACATATGATTTCTAAAATTGTAAGATTATACATTTGCATTAAGCCACTAAATCTGTGATAATTTGTTATAGTAGCAATAGGAAGCAAACATTTTGAATGTTTTTGAATTCAAAAAAATTGGTTTTTGAATTTGGGCAGTGACTGGAGATTGGAGGAATTTTTAGGAGCATTAATCTAGGAAAAAACCTAGATTGTTGAATAGATTGTTAGTAGAAATATGGATATTAAAAGCTTTGTCAGTGATAACTCAGAAGAAAGTGAGAAGCATGGTAGAGGAAACCTCAGCTACCTTTTTTGTTGCATAGCTGCTAAGTTGTATCCAACTCTTTTGCAACCCCATGGACTGTAGCCCACCAGGCTCCTCTTGTCCATGGTATTTTCCAGGCAAGAATACTGGAGTAGTCTGCCATTTCCTTCTCCAGGGGATCTTTCTGACCCAGGGACTGAACCTGTGTCAACTGCATTGGCATGTGGATTCTTTACTACCTAGACACCAGGGAAGACTTATAGGATTTATAAATCATCATGAGCAGAAGTTCTTGTGTATTTGTTTGAGAAGGAAGGATTTATTACTTGCAGCCAGTAAGAAGAACCCTGAGGATCTTTCCAAGTGTAGTGTCTCCATGAACAGAATGTTGATAGAAACATGTATATTAAAAGTACTGATTTGAACCTGGACTGACGACCCAGAGGGATGGTACGGGGAGGGAGGAGGGAGGGGGGCTCAGGATGGGGAACACGTGTATACCTGTGGCGGATACATGTTGATGTATGGCAAAACCAATACAATATTGTAAGGTAATTAACCTCCAATTAAAATAAATAAATTTATGTTGAAAAAAAGTACTGCTGGTGAGGGCTCAGATGGAAATGTGAAATATATTATTGGAAACCATTGGAAAGGGGATTAGCTAAAAGCTTACTGAATTGTGTTCTGTAGTTGCATGGAAAGCAAAACTTGCAAATGATGAATTTAGATATTTAGCTGAGTTTCCAAGCCAGATGCTAAATGTGTGGCCTGATTTCTTTTTGCTTCTTATAGAAAATA
>SJYX01015008.1:0-37294 GCA_006410675.1 Oreotragus oreotragus | reverse complement strand
AAAAAAAAAAAAAAAAAAAACGGCCCAAATATTTTAATGCATCCTGGTGAAGATTTCACATATCATACATATTGAGAAAAGTTCAGTCTGGACTCAGATTTCTTCCTGATAAAGAAAGTGAGGTAAATGCTATAATATCATTTCTTAAGAGAATGTTAAATCTATCTTTGTCTTGGGAGGCTGTGATGGGTATGTTCTGAAAGAAAGATACATGCTTGAGAAATGCTAGAAATGACATACTTCCTTTTGAAATTTACAAAGTCCAGTAATTTAGTAAAAAATAAATGGTTTATCTTTGTTTATCCATCCATATTTCCTGTTAACAAATGTTATGCCTCTATTACTATCTATAGATAATTCCCACTACTTTGAAAATTACTTAGAAACAGAGTTACAAGATTGTGACCCAAGAATTCTTGGCTCCACTATTACTGTTCATTAAAAAAGTAACAGGAATGTATTATTTATATTGTAGTTATGCAAAGTCTTAGAAAATATATTATTCCATACTCCATTCCTGCAAGGACACTGCCATCGTGAACTCTAGGGCTACATTATTGTGCAGAGTATATTTAGAGATGAGAATGACCAGAAGCAGTGGGGTTGGTGGAGACAGTATCAGACCAAGAGTCAGTCGATTGGACATTAAACACAACCCAGTAAATTGTCAGTTACTTATATGGGCTTCAGGTCATTATCAGCTTACATTGTCTCAGTTCCATTGTCTGAAAAATGAGAATAATTCTACTTCTTTAGGCTGTTGTAGGATTAAATAGGATAAAAATGAAATTAAATTTAAAAGGATGATAAAAATATATGTAGAATTTAAATTTTAGTTCCCCAAGAAGTAGATCCTGAGACAAAGATTTGAGTACAAGTAGTTTATTTAGGAGGTGAACCTAGAAAACATTGGTTGAGTGGAGAAGTGAGACAGAGATGGGAAGAGAGCCAGTAAATGTGAGTTATCAAATCAGTTACCACTGGCATTTGGGGCTTAATTCCCTTGGGCAGCTTTGGGTGACTATGCAGAACAGGAACCTCATTGTTATCCCATTAGTTAGGTAAGGGAAGTGCGTCCCTATATATTTATTCTCACCAGTCAATGGTGTGGCTGCTGGGGACAGGTGTTAGTTCCCTGTCGCTTGTAACCTGCCCTCTGTTCACGCAGGGAGAGTTCCAGCAGCCCCAGGGAATCCTTGGAGCTGCAGGAGCTGGCAAATGGTAATAATGGAAATGAGTGTTTCAAAGGGGATATAGGTAGAACACTGAGAGCATCTACTACGTTGACCATCCTTCAAGTTCCACTTCAAACAGTACGCTAATGAACATCTATCTATTTATTTAATCTGTCTACCTACCATTTGTGTATCTATCATCTGTCTATGTTTGTATACAGATAGTTAATATTTCACAAAAATCTCTTTTTCAAATACTATCTCAAGACCTACTTTGTCCCTGTGGATAGCTCCAGCCCATACTTGACTCAAAAGGGGATATAGGTAGAACACTGAGAGCATCTACTACGTTGACCATCCTTCAAGTTCCACTTCAAACAGTACGCTAATGAACATCTATCTATTTATTTAATCTGTCTACCTACCATTTGTGTATCTATCATCTGTCTATGTTTGTATACAGATAGTTAATATTTCACAAAAATCTCTTTTTCAAATACTATCTCAAGACCTACTTTGTCCCTGTGGATAGCTCCAGCCCATACTTGACTCAGCTTTTACTACCCTATGGCATAGTCTTTGTTTATCCTTTTTCATGCCTTCTGGTCTTATTCTTCTGGACACTCCTCCTCTCTTTTTCCTCCCCTACCTTCCACTTATCTCTAACAAGGAATTGGGAATGTGTGGATTCCCAGGAAGGACTTGTTAGCTGATAGAATTAAATTCAAGATATGACATTTTATACTCATATATATCCCCATTTTCATCCAGAAATGTTCTCTTAGAGGTGAATGCTGAGAAGAATGCCTTGCTGGGGAGACCTGCATAAATAAAACTTATGGATGACTGCCAATGCTCCTCTTAAAAAATTAGATTCCATCTTTTCCCCCAGAAAACACTTAGGAGAACTGCTTATATGGAGCAAAACCAACTGGCTTGAGTTACTTGGTCCTCTGGAGCAACTCTCTTGGGACAATTATGTTTTAAAAACATCTTATCTCAGAATTTTCTCTTCCCTCAGATGCCAACCCTTTCTACCCTGGTCTCCATCTCTTGGGTGCCAGCCCCTTGAGTCAGAGCCAGGGATCCTTCAGCATTTCAGGGTTTGGCTAATTGTCCAGATAACTCCTTCTTTCTCCCTAACCTATCTGGATACCTTCCAAAGTTCCTTCTGAACCGGAGAAGGTGATTTTGCCAACAGAAGATAATCCATTGGCCCAAGACCTGTCATGAGTGTGGGGGTCAGAGTGACACCCAGACTCTCCCATGCATGAATTTCTGTCTCCCTTTCTTTCCCTAAGCCTGACATCTTGAAGCTGTACTCATCCTTGGGAAACAATGAGGGGCTTGACTTTTTTCATTGTCTTTTTTTTCTTTTTTGGTTCACAGGAGGTAAAGCCCCAGAAAAACTAAAAAATAGTACCTAGAACAATCCACTGCACATTTTCAAAAACACCAGTGATTTTCTAATGGCTTTATTTATTTATTTATTTAGATAGCATGTGACAGAGGTGCCTGCATTTTCCCCCACTCAACGGAGTGACTTTTTGATGGGATTTGACTGGTTGTTTTGGCATTGCACAGGCACGAACTTGAGCTGGGCTCCACAGAGGCGGCAAAATCAGATGTGAATAATAATCTTAATAAACCTTCACACCATTTGAAAGTTTCCAAAGAGTTTTCTTGTCTGTATTTACTTTGTTCTTTCTTAAAGTGCCCTGAGATGTAGGCAGGGCTGGTGATATGGCTCCCATTTTCCTGATGGAGGACATAGAGGCCCGGAAATGAGAGCTGGCTCGTCTCCAGCCCTGATCAGACCTGGACTCCTTGTCCAGGGCTCTTTTCGCATTGAGACAGAATTGGGGTGAGAGAGAGAAGGTGAAAAAGTGCCTGGTGGGGCCTACATGCCAAGAGGCTGGGATGGAGACTTCTGAACATTTTCTTGGGTAGGCCCAGGTAGGGTTCAGGGAGTCAGGTTCTGAAGAGGGAAGTAAACATTATGATATTGAATGCCAGCCTGAGACTGAAACCCTGATGAGATCTGCGTGAGTCCTAGGACTTGCAAGGGACTGAAGGCACCAGGGCACGTTAGCAAGCCTGCAGGGCACTTTGCTTATATCCGAGGGCTGGAGCCATGTGGCACACTTGGTCTTTAGGATCCCTTCAGGGCTCCCTGCTTCTCATGCCAGCATTTTTAACAGCTCACATTGGCCTCTGGGCACATTTGTGCTCCTTTGGCCCAGGCTCACTTGCCCTGGTTTCATCTCTCTGATCTCTCCTTTCCCTGGTCCACCCCTGCCTCACCTCCTCCTTCCTGGGATCCAGTTTTCTTTACTCGTGGATGTAACAAACTGCTTGCCAGAAGACGCCTCACCACGTCTCTGTCTTCTCAGGCAAAATGAGTTTGCTTTTACAGGAACCTCCTTGGAACAGTGCTCCTCTCACCTTGGCTAAGGGACACCTAAGTTGTCCCTTGCATTTTAGGACTCCTCAAATCCTGCCTCATCCAGGAAGGCCTTCTTGACTGCTCCGCTCCACCTTGACCTTGGGTTTCTCTGACCTTTTGAGAAGCTTGGTTGATTGGGGCTGTGTGTGGCCCCAACTTCTCCTTTCTACTCTGGGGCTTTCTTTCCCCCACCTTTTACCCACCCATCTTCTTGTTCCCCTTCTCCCCTTCCTGCTGTCCCTGTCATCAATGTCCAGTGTCCTCATGATCGTTCCCTACTGCCCTTACCAAAACCTTCTGGGGAACTGATAAGCCCTTCTTACAGGCTTTTAAGATCTTGAGTTGGTGGGATGGAACTCTCATGGCGGCACTCCTGGCCTTAGTGGGGGCAGGTTTGTCCGAGGGGGTAAGTTTATCTGTGAGCTTCTGAAATTTACCATTGAGGGGTTGCTCCTGAGTTTGTGACACACACTGACTTGATTACCTTTTTGTCACTTTGGCATCTTTTGTCTCTAACTTTTACCTCCTAGTAGACAGGCAGCCTCTTCCCTGTTTGGAAGTACTTCACGGCACTGTCTGAATGAAGTGCTGTTGAGCGTGGAGTGAGAAAGAAGAAGGGGCAAATGGACAGCAGAGAGGTTGCTGCTCCTGTCTGTGCAGGCTGTTTAGGCCTCTGGATGCCTCCTTTGCTTAGGGGATGGGAAGTCCTCCTGGCTGCCCCTGCTCATGGCCCCAGTGCTCCTGGGCTGCAGATAACCCCGCCTCGCCATTCTCACCTGCTTAGAGTGCAGCCACCATGTGAGCACTGGGAAGTGAGGGCACACAGTATTGACCACTTTGGCTTGATGCAGGAGGACACAGACTCCATGGCCCTCCCAGGGATGTGTCCTTGTCCCCTGAGGGTCATGGGGGTTCCTGGCCCTCCTTACCCCACCTTAATTCTGTTTTGAAGGGCCTGACAAAGGCGAAGTCCTCCTCCCCTGCCTTGTTGTGCCAGATGCTAATTATATGTCATTTGTGACATTTTCTTTCAGTGAAAAACACATAGTTTGACCAATTAAAGCATCTTTTGGAATAAGCCCCTGACAGAATGGGAGAAGTAACTGAAAAAGGCATCTTGTTTCTATGCTTTCTCATTTCTCTCTTTTACTTCCCTTCCCCTCCCCCTGGCCCCCCCTCACCACACCTCTCCCCACCTTTTTGGTCATAGTTCAGATTTAGAGGGAATCATGATGGGAATTAATCATATCTGTTATGGTATCCTGGTAGCTGTAGGGATCCAGCTCCCAGCTATGCAATCAGGACCCCAGAGCCAAGGCCAAGCCTGAGAGGCAGACATGCACTCAGCGAAGTTTGGGAGGGTTCCCAAGTTTGAGAAAGGAAGGAGGGAAAGGGGCTGCCTGGAGCCTAGGGGCTGGGAAGGGCCAGGGACTATCAGGGAGCGCCACAGTAGATGTAGGAGGAAGGGGTTTGCTTGGGGGGAAGCAGGGAAGGCAGGATGGAGAGAGCAGTGTGATCTGGTGTACCCCTCACTTCTGGAGCCTGGTAGAGTGAGGGGATGTGAGTATAAGCTAAGGAGCATTGAGAGAGCAACCTGACCAGGGTCACTAATACTATTTTGTGAGCCCTGGAGATAGTGACTGTGTGGGTCCTGGAGGAGAGGCTGGAGCAAAAAAGGAAATACATGGCAGATGTAATGTGGTGAAAGTAGCCAATGGGTCAGTTTGTAAGACCCTCTGGGGCCTCTCAGAATCACTTAGCAGGTAAAGTGAGAGGGAGTGTCCTTCAAGAACAGGTGGACCAAGCACTGGCAGCATATGCATCCTTTCTGTCAAAAGGATCCCACTTGTACCCATGGATGAGAAAAAAGCAGGGGAAATTGATTCACAGGAGAGTAAGTAAATTTGGGGGGAAGCTATATACCTGGCATGGTACAAGGTACTTTACACACGACTCATTTTATTTCAGCAAGTACTCACTCATTTGTTCATTCATGTATTTATGTGGTCATTCAACAAACATTCACTGAGGACCTTCTATATGTTAGGTATTTTTCTAGGCAGCAGGGATAAGTCAATGAAAGATGGCCCCTTCCTTCAAGAGTTTACTCTTGAGGTCTTGAGGTGAAGACACTAATGGGAAAGTCCCCTCAGACTGGATGGTCATGGGGGCTTTTTAAAAAAAAGTTAATATATTTTAAAATTAATGAATAATTGCTTTACAGAATTTTGTTGTTTTCTGTCAAACATCAACATGAATCAGCCACGAGTATACATATGTCTCCTCCCTCATGAACCTCCTTCTCATCTCCCTTCCCATCCCACCCCTCTAGATTTACACAGAGCCCCTGTTTGAGTTTCCTGAGGCAAACAGCAAATTTCCATTGGCTATCTATTTTACATATGGTAATGTAAGTTTTCATGATACATCTCACCCTCTCCTCACCTCTCCCTATGTCTGTAACTCTGTTCTCTCTGTCTGTTTCTCCATTGCTGCCCTGCAAATAAATTCATTGGTACCATCTTTCTAGATTCCATATATATACATCAGTATATGATATTTCTCTTTCTCTTTCTGACTTACTTCACTCTGTATAAAAGGCTCTAGGTTCATTCACTTCATTAGAGCTGACTCAAATGTGTTCCCTTTTATGGCTGAGTAATATTCCATTGTATACATATACCACAGTTTCTTTATCCATTTATCTGTCAATGGACATCTAGGTTGCTTCCATGTTCTGGCTATCATAAATAGTCCTGCAATGAACACTGGGGTACATGTGTCTTTTTCATGTGTCTTTTTTTCAGTCTTGGGTTCCTCAGGGTATACGTCTAGGAGTGGGATTGCTGCATCATATGGTGGGTTTATTCCTAGTTTTTCAAGGAATCTCCATACCATCTTTCATAGTGTCTGTGTCAATTTACATTCCCACCAACAGTGCAAGAGCGTTCCCTTTTCTCCACACCCTCTCTAGCACTTATTGTCTGTAGACTTTGTTGATGGCAATTCTGAGAGGTGTGAGGTGGTATCTCATTGCAGCTTGGATTTGCATTTCTCTAATAATGAATAATGTTGAGTATCTTTTCATGTTTGTTCAGTTCAGTTCAGTTCGCTCAGTCGTGTCCGACTCTTTGCAACCCCATGAATTGCGGCACACCAGGCCTCCCTGTCCATCACTAACTCCTGGAGTTTACTCAAACTCATGTTTGTTAGCCATTTGTATGTCTTCTTTGGAGAAATGTCTGTTTAGGCCTTTTTTCACACTGATTGTTTTTTTTTTTTTTTCCTGGTATTTACTTGTATGAGTGGCTTGGATATTTTGGAAATTAATCCTTGTCAGTTGTTTCCTTTGCTATTTTCTCCCATTCTGAGGGTTGTCTTTTTACCTTGTTTACAGTTTTCTTTGCTGTGCAAAAGCTTTTAAGTTTAATTAGGTCCCACTTGTTTATTTTTGTTTTTATTTCCATTATTCTAGGAGGTCAGTCACAGAAGATCTTGCTTTGGTTTATGTCATTGAGTGT
Source organism: Oreotragus oreotragus (assembly GCA_006410675.1). NCBI lineage: Eukaryota > Metazoa > Chordata > Mammalia > Artiodactyla > Bovidae > Oreotragus > Oreotragus oreotragus. The sequence goes on along the minus strand of SJYX01015008.1, from coordinate 30,152 downwards.
TCTGCTTATGTTTTCCTCTTAGAGTTTTATAGTTTCTGGTCTTACATTTAATTCTCTTACACGTAACTGTCCACTTGTCCCAGCACAACTTATTGAAGAAGCTATCTTTGTCCCATTGTATATTCTTGCCCCCTTTGTCAAAAATAAGCTATCCATAGCTGTGTGGGTTTATTTCTGGGCTTTCTATCTTGTTCCATTGGCCTATATTTCTGGTTTTGTGTCAGTACCATACTGTCTTGATGACTGTATCTTTGTTGTATCATCTGAAGTCAGGAAAGGTTGATACTTCCAGCTCCATTCTTTGTCAAGACTGCTTTGGCTATTCAGGGTCTTTTATGTTTCCATATGGATTGTGAACTTTTTTGTTCTAGTACTGTGAAAAATGCTGTTGGTAATTTGATAGGGATTGCATTGAATTTGTAGATTGCGTTTGGTAGTACAGTCATTTTCACAATATTGACTCTTCCTACTCAGGAACATGGAATATTGCCTCACCTGTTAATGTTGTCTTTGATTTCCTTCATCAGTGTCTTATAATTTTCTGTATACAGGCCTTTTGTCTCCTTAGGTAGTTTTATTCCTAGATATTTCACTCTTTTAGTTGCAATGGTGAATAAGATTGACTCCTTAATTTCTCTTTCTGATTTTTCATTGTTAGTGTATAGAAATGCAAGTGATTTCTGTGTATTGATTTTGTATCCCGTGACTTTGCTAAATACACTGATTAGCTCTTGTAATTTTCTGATAGTTTCTTTTGGGTCTTCTATGTATAGTTATCATGTCATCTGAAAACAGTGAGAGTTTTACTTCTTTTCCCATATGGATTCCCTTTATTTCTTTTTCTTCTCTGATTGCTGCAGCTAGGACTTCCAAAACTGTATTAAATAATAGTAGAGAGAGTGGACACCCTTGTCTTGTTCCTGATCTTAGGAGAAATGCTTCCAATTTTTCACCATTGAGAATGTTTGCTGTGGACTTATCATATATGGCCTTTACTATGTTGAGGAGGTGCCTTATATGCTCATTTTTTGAAGAACTTTAATCATAAATGGGTGCTGAATTTTGTCAAAGGCTTTTTCTGCATCTGTTGTGATTATCATGTGGTTTTTTCTTTCAGTTTGTTAATATGGTGTATCACATTGATTGATTTGAATATATTGAAGAATCCTTGTATTCCTGGAAAAAACCTGACTTGATTATGGTGTATGAACTTTTTAATGTGTTGTTGAATTCTGTTTGCTAGAATTTTGTTGAAGATTTTTTCATCTATGTTCATTGGTGATATTGGCCTATAGTTTTCTTTTTTGTGTGTTGTCTTTGCCTGCTTTTGGTATCAGGATGATGGTGGCCTCATAGAATTAGCTTGGAAATGTTCCTTCCTCTGCAATTTTTTTAAAAGAGTTTTAGAAGGATAGCCATTAGCTCTTCTCTAAATGTCTGATAGAATTTACCTCTGAAGACATTTGGTGCTGAGCTTTCATTTTTTGGGTGATTTTTGATCACAGTTTTGATTTCAGTGCTTGTAATTGCGTTGTTCATAATTTCTATTTCTTCTTATTTTAGTCTTGGAAGATTGAACTTTTCTAAAAATCCATCCATTTCTTTCAGGTTATCCATTTTATTGCCATATAGTTGTTTATAATAGTCTTTTATAAATATAGTTGTTTATAATAGTCTTTTTTAATCCTTTGTATTTCTGCATTGCCTGTTGTAATCTCTCCTTTTTCATTTCTAATTTTTTGGACTTGATTCTTCTCTCTCTTTTCTTTCTTTCTTTTTTTTTAACTGATGAGTCTGGCTAAAGGTTTGCCAATTTTATCTTCTAAAAGAACCAGTTTTTAGTTTTATTAATCTTTACTATTTTTTCATTTATTTCTGCTCTGATGTTTATGATTTCTTTCCTTCTCCTAATTTTGTTGTTTGTTTGTTCTTCTTTTTCCAGCTGTTTTAGGTGTAAATTTAGGTTGTCTATTTCATGTTTTTCTTGTTTCTTGAGTTAGGATTGTATTGCTATAAACTTCTCTCTTAGAACTGCTTTTGCTGCATCCCATAGGTTTTGAGTTGTTGTGTTCCCATTGTCATTTGTTTCTAGGAATTTTTTGATTTCCCTTTTGATTTCTTCAGTAACCTGTTCATTATTTAGAAATGTATTGTTTAATCTCCATGTATTTGTGTTTTTTACAGTTTTTTTTTTTGTGTGTAATTGATATCTAGTCTCATAGCGTTGTGGTTGGAGAAAATCTTGATATGATTTCAACTTTCTCAAATTTACTGAATTTTGATTTGTGACCCAAGATGTGGTCTATCCTGGGGAATGTTCCATGTGCACTTGAGAAGAAGGTGTATTCTTCTGCATTTAGATGGAAAGTCCTGAATGTATCAATGAGACCCATCTCATCTAATGTATCATTTAGGACTTGTGTTTCCTCATTAATCTTCTGATTGATGGTCTGTCCTTTGGTGTGGGTGGGGTGTTAAAGTCTCCTGCTATTGTTGTGTTACTGTCAGCTTCTCCTTTTATGTCTTTTAGTGTTTGTCTTATGTTTTGAGCTGCTCCTATGTTGGGTGCATAGATATTTACAATTGTTGTGTTTTCCTCTTGGACTTATCCTTTGATCATTATGTAGTGTTCTTCCTAATCTCTTGTAGTATTTTTTATTGTAAGATCTATTTTGTCTGATATGAGGATTGCTACCCCAGATTTCTTTTGATTTCTATTTGCATGGAATATATTTTCCATCCTCTCACTTTCAGTCTATATGTGTCTTTAGATTTGAAGTGGGTTTCTTGTAGACAGCAAACATATTGGTCTTGTTTTTGCATCCTTTCCAGCAGTCTGTGTCTTTTGGTTGGAGCATTCGATATACTTACATTTAAAGTAATTATTGACATATATGTTCCTTTTGATATTTTCTTAATTTGGGGTTTGTTTTTTGTAGATTTTTTTTTCTCTTGTATTTTCTGACTGCATAAGTCCCTTTAACCTTTGTTGGAAAGCTTTTTTGGTGGTACTGAATTCTCTTAACTTTTGTTTGTCTGTAAAGCTTTTGATTCCTCCATCAATTTTAATGAGATCCTTGCCAGGTAGAGTAATCTTGGTTGTAGCTTTTTCCCTTTCAGTACTTTAAGTATATCCTGCCATTCCCTCTGGCCTGCAGAATTTATGCTGAAAGATCAGTTGTTAAACATATGGGATTTTCCTTGTATGTTACTTGTTGCTTTTCCCTTGGTTCTTTTAATATTCGTTCTTTGTGTTTAGTCTTTGTTAGTTTGATTAGTATGTGTCTTGGTGTGTTTCTCCTTGGGTTTATTCTGTATGGGACTCTGTGCTTCTTGGACTTGATCGACTATTTCCTTTTCCATGTTGGGGAACTTTTCAACTATAATCTCTTCAAAAAATTTCTCATACCATTTCTTTTTCTCTTCTTCTTCTGGGACCCCTATAATTCAACATGTTGATGCATTTAATATTGTCCAAGAGGTTTCTGAGACTATCCTCAGTTTTTTTCATTCTTTTTACTATATTCTGCTCTTCAGCAATTATTTCCACCATTTTATCTGTCAGCTCACTGATCTGTTCTTCTGCTTCAGATATATCTATTGATTCCTTCTAGAGTATTTGTGTTGCTTGTCTCTGTATGTTTATTCTTTAATTATTCTAGGTCTTTGTTAATTGATTCTTGATTTTCTCCTAGTTTGCCTGTTTCCTTTCAGGTAGTTTGCCTAGTTCTTCATCATTTATTTAGACTTGTGTTTTTCTAGTTTGTTCCTTCATTTGTGGAGTATTTCTCTGCTTTTTCATTTTTAAAATTTATTGTGTTTGAGGTCTCCTATTTCCAAGCTTCAAGGTCAAATCCTTTCTTCTTTTTGGTTACTGCTCTCATAAGATTGGTCCAGTCGCTTGTGTCAGCATCATGTAGCGTGTGACTTGTGCTCTCCTGTGCTGCTGCTGCTGCTAAGTCACTTCAGTCGTGTCCGACTCTGTGTGACCCCATAGATGGCAGCCCACCAGGCTCCCCCATCCCTGGGATTCTCCAGGCAAGAACACCGGAGTGGGTTGCCATTTCCTTCTCCAATGCATGAAAGAGAAAAGTGAAAGTGAAGTCGCTCAGTCTGTCCGACTGTTAGCGACCCCATGGACTGCAGCCTACCAGGCTACTCCATCCATGGGATTTCCAGGCAAGAGTACTGGGGTGGGGTGCCATTGCCTTCCCCGGTGCTCTCCTGTAAGAGGAGATAATTTTTTTTTTTCTTCTGAGGGGTAGGGCTGAGTCAGATGATATTCCTGTTGGCTGATGATTTGGTCTGTATTTTTATCTTGTTTGTTGTTTGGATGAGGCATCCTGCACAGGGTACTACTGGAACTTGGGTGATGTTGCATCTTGTATACAAGTGGTTGCCTTTGTGGGAGTTCTCACTATTTGATACTTCCCTAGGTTTATGAGTTCTCTGGCAGTCTAGGGTCTTGGAGTCAGCACTCCTACTCCAAAGGCTTAGGGCTTGATCTCTGTCCAGGGATGGAGATTCCACAGGTGGTTTGTTATGGCATTAAATGCAACTGAAACAAATACCTAAAAATGAGAAACAAAAGACACACCTCAGAGAAATGGCAATGAGAAAATCAGGTAAATAATAATTAAAATAATGGAATATACACACATACATATATATCTATAAACAAAATCAAAACAGTTCAACAAAAATAAAGTACAGTAGATTGACCAAAAATAATATGCACCCATTAAGAACAAAACTAACTAAAGCACAAGCTGGAAAACAAAACTAGAGCAAAGTGACAACTGAGAATAAAGCAATGAGAACAAAACTAACAAATATGGTGAGAAAAAGAAAGGAAAGAAAAGAAAAGAAAGAAAGAATACAAATGGAAAGTTAAATCGAGGTAGATAAAGAAGATTTATATATATCAAAGATTAACTGCAAGGGGAAAAAACAGTAGGGAAAGCAAACAAGGAATACATATAGAAAAAATAATAAATTTAACAACTTAAAAAAATTTAAATAAAAAAGAGAGAAATATAGAAAAATTCCATATAACTGCAAAAGGCCAACATAGAGGCAGAAGTTTATAACAGGAACAAAAAGTGTGATTGAAAAAAAAAACTTAAAAGGTTAAATAGATTTAATATTCCTAATAAAATTGACAACTACAACAAAGGGAAAGAAAAAAAGAAAAAAAAAAGAAAAAAAATCCAAAAGAAACCACAGAACAAGTCAAAATAAAAGAATAATAAATGTTTTTCTTAAGTCTCTGCTGTCTGTGTTCTTTCTCTTGCTAGGAATCACAGTCTACCTTGCCTCCCTAGGATGCCCTCCAATACTGGGCTGGAATCTGGACCTGCTGTGGGAGTAGCTCAGGCTCTAATCTGTTCCTACTCCTTGTGTTCTTGCTTCCAATGTCCACAGCTGTCAGAACTAGTGCATTTTCTTTTGTGGAAGCTCTCAATGTCCTTTTATGTATTTCATAGACATAGAGTTTGCCTAGTTGATCGTGTGGATTTAATCTTCAGCTTGTACAACTGGTGAGAAGGTTTTGGGTCTTCTTCCTTAGCCACACTGCCCCTGGGTTTCAATTGTGTTTTTTTTTTTCCACGTCTGCATGTGGGTTGTCCACAGGGGTTTGCTCCTGAGGCTGTCCTGGAGGACTTGGGTCTGCCCTTGTGAGTGCCGGGTGTGGAGGTCGTGTAGCTACTTGGGTTGCAGGGGCCCTGGCAGCACTAGGTACTCAGGAGAGTTGGTGGCCAGGACAGTAGGAAATATAGTGCTCTAGAAGGGTATGGCAACCCACTCCAGTATTCTTGCTTGGAGGACCGCATAGACAGACAAGCCTGGCAGGCCACAGTCCACAGGGTTGCAAAGAGCTGGACACGACTGAAGTGACCACACATGTACAGACACAAGAAGACTTTTTCTAGCCTGTGGCGGCTCTCTCCACCTGCCGCCCCCCACCCCCACCCTGCCCCGTGCCTAACCCTGTGAGAGTTGAGCATGAAGGTGGTGTAGTTGCTTGGGTTGTGGGGACCCTGGCGGCGCCAAGTGTGCAGGGACACAGACTGCTTCAGCCACTGGAGTTGTAGCCCTACCAGAGTCTTTTTTGAGCCTCTGGCAGCTGGTGATCAGGTCTCATTGGCTAGTCTTTCTCTGTTGCTCTGCCCCCTCAGGCACTTAGAGGGGTCCCTTGCCTGGGCTTCTTCTTGTTCAGTGCACAACACTGGGGCATCCTGGGTGGGGTCCTACTCTGTTGTTCCCTACCTCAGGCACTTGATGGATCAACCTCTCTATTGTTCAGCTGCCAGTTCTGGTATGTGGTGGGAGTGAGAGGCTATGGTGATGGCTCCAGCCACCATGCATGACTCAGCAGCATTGCTTTGCTTCCATGGCTGCCTGGCTTTCCTCCACAGACATTTCCCACCACAATCTCCTTCCTCATGTCCCCTTGGGTTGTTTCCCCACAGTCAACAGCAGACTTCACCCTGGAATTGCTCCACAATCCCTATGCTCCAGCTCCCAGATGCTGTGCCTTTTAGGGGACCCATGTCCCTGACCGGGGTACATATGACTGCAGCAAGGACTGTCTGATTCTCATTCCATTTAGGTTGCTTCAGATCATCTGCTTCACTCTCAGACTCAAATGTTTCTCCTCTGACTGAAACAATTGCCCCTGCTTCAGTTCCTTCATCCACCAAGGGCAGGTCCAGTCCAACTAACTCTACTGTTTTCCTCCCTAGTTTCTTCATCTTACCAAGTTTCTCATGGTTCTATATATTCTTTTCTGGTGGTCAGGCACTCCTGCCTGCTCTTAGCTGGTGTTCTGCAAGCACTTCTGTGTCTGAAGGTGTATTCCTGACGTATCTGTAGAGAGAGATGTACTCCACATCTGCCTACTCCTCTGCCATTTTGTTCCCTCCTGGATGGCTTCTTGAAGGTGGTAATATATGAGCTAAGTCTGAAGAGTTTAACTAAAAAGAAAACTAAGGGGTAGTGGTGCGAAATGGTGGCTATGTTCCATGCAGAGGAAGGAACTTGTGTGAAGGCACAGAGTTTTAAAGCATTGACACTTTTGAGGAAGTGTAAATTGTTTCATGTGATTGAGGTCAAAGTTTTGAGATAGATTCAGAGGTATGAGGCAGGAGTGGAAAGGCCTTTTTGAGGCCTCGTGGCTGTCTCATGGCTGTAATAAGGTCTGAACACATCAGTGAACCTTTAAAATCCTTGTTTGTTAATTATTATTATTTGTTTGCTTAGTGACATGGAAAGTTTACCATTTTACATACTCCATTCTGACATTAGCACTAGAAGGGCCAGGTTAGACTTAGGGAGACCTGTTGAGTACTGTGGCTATGGATCTGGGGGAGAAGTGACAAGGCTTGTATTAGGGCAGTGACTTTGAAGATGGAGGGAAGTGAATGGTTTTGAGGCTAATGAAGGAGTTGTAATGGGATATGATTGAATGTGGAGGGTGGGGTAATGGCTACAGCTTTTAGCGTGTACAATTTGTGTGTGAACTCTGCTATTGGGCCTTGCTATCAGTATGAGGAATTTAACAGAGAAAGACAAAAGAGTGTTTCTACTTCCCATGGGAATTTCAGTCTAGGAGGGAAGAGAGTGAATAAAAAGTGATGAGAGTAGTGTATGTTACTGAGGGGCAAAACCCCATTAGTAGTCACTAATGGGGTTTTGGGCATATGGCTACATTGTTGGGAGGTTCTGACTAGTGCAAAACCTCTAAGAAGTCAAGGAAACCAGATGGGAGATGGGTGAGGTTCAGACACAAGGTAGAAAGCAGGAGCTGGAGCATTTCTTCCCTTCACAGATGGCAGGGCCACTGAATAGGCATTGCTGGCTTAAACCTGGTATATTTTTCAGAAAACACAGGTGGAGGAGCAGTATTGTAGGTTTGGACATACTGAATTTTGGGTGCCCGTAGGACTTCCATATTGTGATATTCAGAGAGTGGTCAGATGGATAAGTGTGGATTCATCAGAGAACACATGACTGAATATTCAAGTTTGGGACCATTATGTGACAGTTGAGCCCATGGGACAGGGTCATCCAATGAAAAGAATGAAGAGAGAAGAATAAGTGATGGGGAAATCACTGACTTTCCTTCTTACTTCATTCAGGCTCTTTCTGTTTGATAAAGCAGTGTAATTTAATTCTAATTGACAAACTTTTTTTGGAGGATATAATGTGCCCCTGGTAGATATTCAAGCAATACAAAACGGTATACAGTGAATGGCAAGTCTCCCACCTGCTCATTCCTGATTCCTAGTAATCCAGGAACCATTTTCAAAGGCATATCAGTATTATCTGTATTCTGGAAAAGTTCTAAGCTTGTAAAACAATTTTACATAAACATTGGCACACTGTGTTTACCTTTCTATATCATTTTTTCCCAAAATGTAAATAAATAGGGCTTCCATTTCAAGATGGCAGAGTAGAAGGACATGTGTTCATCTCCTGCTATGAGAACACCAACATTTCAACTAGCTGTTGAACAACCATCAACAAGAGAATGCTAGAACTCACCAAAAAAAGATACACCACATCCAAAGACAAAGAAGAAGCTGAAGCGAGATGGGAGGAAGAGTGTAATCATGATAATATCAAATCCCATACCTGGCACGTGGATGACCCACAAGCTGGAAAACAATAATATCAAAGAAGTTCTTACACTATTGGGAAGGTTCTGAACCTAGCTTCCCAGGCTGAGGATCTGACAAAGGGACTGAGAATTTCCACTGAATCTGGCCTTGATGGCCAGTAGGATTTAATTATGGGGCTTGCACAGGACTGGGGCAAACAAAGACTACAGTATTAGAGGGCACAAGTAAGACCTTGGGTACCCCAAGTCCCAGAGGAAAGGAGAAGTGACCCCACAGGAGACTGAACCAAACTGCCTGCTAGTGTGGAGGTGTGGGTCATCAGGGGCTCACTACAGGGATGGGGGCACTGGCAGCAGTAGTCCTGGAAGGTCTCCCTTGCTGTAAGCTCTCCTGGAAATTGCTATTAACTCTGCCATAGAGCCCATAGACCCAAGGGCTGGGTCTCCTCAGGCCAAACAACTACCAGGGAGAGAGTGCAACCCCACCCATCAGCATATAATTGAATTAAAGCTTTACTGATCAAGGCCCTGCCCATCAGAGCAAGACCTAGATTTTCCCACTCTGTGCCTCCCATCAAGAAGCTTACAGAAACCACTTAGCATCATCTGTCAGAGGGCAGACAAGAAGGAACAAGAAGAACCACAATCCCATAGATAGAAAAAAACCCACATTATAGAAAGTTAATCAGGATGAGTAAGTAGAGAGTTATGTCTCAGATGAAGGGAATATATAAAACCCCAGAAAAACAAGTCTATGAAGTAGAGATAGGCAACCTTCCATGAAAAGAATTCAGAATAATGATAGTAAAGATAACCCAGGATCTCAGGAAAACAATGGAGAAGGTGCAAGCAATATATACGGAAGACCTATGAGAACTAGAGAACAAACAAACAGAGATGAATAATACACTGGAAGGAATCAAGAGCTGAATAACTGAGGTAGAAGAATGGATAAATCATCTTGGGGACAGAATGGTAGAAATCAACGTCACAGAACAGAATATAGAAAAAAGAATGAAAAAAATGAAGACAGCCTTCTTTTAGACCTCTGGGACAACATTAAATGCACCAACATTTGCATTATAGGGGCACCAGAAGGAAAAGAGAGAGAGAAAGGACCTGAGAAAATATTTGAAGAGAGTTAATAGCTGAAAACTTCCCTGACATGGAAAAGGAAGTAGTCAGTCAAGTCCAGGAAGCACAGAGAATTCAGGCAGGATAAATCCAAGGAGGAACACACCAAGACACATAGTAATCAAACTCACAAAAATGAAAAACAAAGATAAAATACTAAAAAAAAAACAAGGGAAAAATGACAAATAACATACAAGGAAACTCACATCAGGCTACCAGCTGATTTCTCAACAGAAACTCACAAAACAAAAGGGAATGGCATGATATATTTAAAGTGATGAAAGGGAAGAAACTACAACCAAGAATACTCTACCTGGCAAGACTCTCATTCAGATTTGATAGAGAAATCAAACGCTTTCCAGACAAGCAAGTTAAGAAAATTCAGCACCATCAAACCAGCTTTACAGCACATGCTAAAGGAACTTCTGTTGGCAGAAAACACCAGAGAAAGAAAAGACCTACAGAAAATAAACCCAAAACAATTAGGAAAACGGTAATAGAATCATACATATCGACAATTACCATAAATGTAAATGAATTGAATGCATGAGAAATCTAGGGTAGGCAAATGCTGACATTGGTTTGTTGTTGTTGTTCAGTGGTGCAGTTGAGTCCAACTCTTTGTGACCCCACGGACTACAGTGCACCAGGCCTCCCTGTCCCTCACCATCTCCAAGTTTGCCCAAGTTCATGTCCATTGTATCAGTGATGCCATCCAGCCATCTCATCCTCTCACACTCTCTTCTCCTTCTGCCCTCAGTCTTTCCCAATATCAAGGACTTTTCCAGTGAGCCAACTAATGATCAAATATCAGCTGACCAAATCATCAGATGACCAGCATCAGTCCTTCCAAATATTTATTATTCAAGGTTGATTTCCCTTAAGATTGACTGGTCCGATCTCCTTGCTCTCCAAGGCACTCTCAGGAGCCTTCTCCAGCACCACAGTTTGAAGGCATTAGTTCTTTGGTGCTTTGTGTTCTTTGCAGTCCAGCTCTCACAACCATATGTGACCTCTAGGAAGACTATATGGACCTCTGTCAGCAGAGTAAAGCCTCTGCTTTTCAACAGTGTCTGGGTTTATCATAACTTTCCTTCCAAGAAGCAAATGTCTTCTGATTTCATGGTTGCTGTCATCATCCACAGTGATTTTAGAGCCCAAGGAGTAATCTGTCACTACTTCCAACTTTCCGCACTCTTTTTGCCATGAGGTAATGGGGCCGGATACCATGATCTTAGTGTTTTTTTTTTAATATTTAGTTTTAAGCCAGCTCTTTCACTCTCTTCTTTCATCCTCATTAAGAGGCTTTTTAGATCCTCTTCACTTTCTCCCATTACATTGGTATCATCCACATATCTGAGGTGCTGATGTTTCTCTATCTTGATTCCAGCTTGTAACTCACCCAGACCAACATTTCTCATGATGTGGTCAGTATATAGCTTAAACAATCAGGGTGACAGCAGACAACCCTGTTGTGTTCTTTTCTCAATCTTGAACCAATCAGTTGTTCCGTACAGGTTCAAACTGTCGCTTCTTGACCTGCATACAAGATTTCTCAGGAGACAGATAAGATATTCTGGCACTCCCATTTCTTTAAGAGCTTTCAGCGGTTTATTGTGATCCACAAAGGCTTTTGTGTAGTCAATAAAACAGAGGTAGATGTTTTTCTGGAATTCCGTTGCTTTCTCTGTGATTCAGAGAATGTTGGCAATTTGATCTCTGGGTTTCTCTTCCCTTTCTAAACCCAGCTTGGACACCAGGAAGTTCTTGTTTTGCATAATGCTGAAGCCTAGCATGCAAAGTTTTAAGCATGGCCTTACTAGCATGGGAGATGAATGCAACTGTCTGATGGCTATCTCATTCTTTAGTACCACCCTTCTTGGGAATTGGGATGAGGATTAACCTTTTTCAGTCCTGTGATCACTGCTGGGTCTTCCAGATTTGCTGACATATTGAATGAAACACCTTAATGGCATTATCCTTTACGATTTTGAATAGTTTTACTGGAATTCCATCACATCCACTAGCTTTATTAACAGCAGTGCTTTCTAAGACCCACTCTCCAGAATGTCTTGCTCTGGGTGGCTGACAACACTGCTGTAGTAATCTGGTTCATTTAGATCTTTTTTGTACAGTTTTCCCATGTATTCTTTCTACCTCTTCTTGATCTCCTCGGTGTCTACTATGTTTAATGTCTCAATAACATTACAGCAAATTCTCCAGGTCCTTTTCCTTATGGTTAGAAGGCAGCTGCTCCAAATCAAGCTATCACATACACATTTCAGGAGGGAGAAAGGAAAGGAGACAGCATAGGTGAGAAGGGTGCATCATCAGCAGAGTCTGTTATTCTTTTAAGGAGATTTTCTGAAAGCCTTCCAAATTTTTTTTGCTTATATCCTATGGGTCAGACCTGCATCAAATAACCATCCCTATCTTAAGGGAAGGTGGGAAATGTCCTTTAGTTTGACTTGTTACTATGACAACAAAATTAGTTTCTGTAGTAAAGAATGGGCATTGGGAATATATCTAGTAGATTTTTTCTCTACTATAAGTCTTATATATGGAATTTCTGGGTTAGATCCTCTTATATGTTTAGTCATGTTTGACTCTTTGTGACTCCATGGACTATACAGTCTATCAGATTCTCTAGGCCAGAATACTGGTAGCTTTTCCCTTCTTCAGGAGATCTTCCTAACCCAGGGATAAAACCCAGGTCTCCCACATTGCAGGCTGATTCTTTACCAGTTGAGCCACAGGGAAGCCCAAGAATACTGAAGTGGGTAGCCTATCCCCTCACCAGTGGATCTTCCTGATCCAGGAATTGAACTGGGGTCTCTTGCATTGGAGGTGGATTCTTTAACAACTGAGCTATCAGGGAAGCCCCCTTCTCTATTGCAAAATCTTATAAATAGAATTGCTGGGTTAGATCCTTTTATATGTTTAAAATTTTGATTGTGCCAATTGCCCTCCAAAAAGGCTTACAAATTATGCTTCTCTAATGCACAAGACTACCTGTTTCCCTACATCATTGCCCATAGACTGTTCCCAAACTCTTCCTATTTTGTTAATCTGATGGGTGAAAAATGATCTCATTTTAGTTTGCATTCCTTTTGTTGTGTGTGAGGTTGAACTTCTTTTTATGTACTTAAAAACACTGACATATGATGAAGAAAATCCCATAAGAAAGTGAGAAACAGTGGCTGGGGAAGGGGGAGAAAATAGGAGAGGCTGGGGTCAAAGAAAGAGAAGGAAGAACTTCAAAGAGATTGAGGAGGCTGTAAGAGATACTGTCAGATGTCACAAAGAGGCAAGATAAAGACAAAGGAATACCCAATTGGTTTGGCAACGTGGAGGCCACTTGGAACCCCAGAAAGAGTATGTTTAGCTGGAGTGGAAACTTGGTGAGCTTCCTCTCCTACAAATTATTGCTTTTTCTGTTATTTAAATGAGGATATGAATTCAAAGGGGGTAAATAATTTTCCCAAGGTCACAGACCTTGTAAGAGGGGAGCTGGGATTTGAATCCGGGTGTATTAGATCCCTAGAATCTCTGAGAGTGAATTCCATAGAAGCTGTGGTAGAGGGAGAACATTTGTTTAAGTCAGTTGCCTTACAGACCTGGAAGGGGCCTTTGAGATTATGGATACATTTGCCTCATTTGACAAATGAGGAAACTGAATACCTTGCTAGGAAGGTACAGACTTGCTAGGAAGTATAAGAGCTTTGCAAGAAATAAAATCTTGCTTTGATTTGGGGTATTTTGTGGGATCACTCATTTCTCCAGCAGGGCATGCTACTCAGTAGCTTGGGCTAGGTAGAACTCACCTGTAAGTCAGCATTTTGGAGAAAGCAACTTACCTGGGACCTGAGGGGAGTTTCCAGTTTTATGAAGGAAGAGATATTAAACATTTACATTACATCCATCACTTAATGTATCTTGGAAATTTATTTATATCATTACATCCAGTTCTGCCTAATTCTCTTCTTTCATAGGTATAATACTGTATTAAAAAAGATATACAATTTATTGCTCATTTTCCCTATTGGCTGAAATTTAGATTGCTTTCAGTTCATTTTTTGCTTCTGTAAAGTAGAGCTGAAATGAACATATGTATTTATCACTTTTTACAGTATATCTAGAAGCTAATTTGCTAACAGTGGAATTGCTGGATCAAATGCTGTACAAGTTGTAACATTTGATCGTGTGGCCAAATTGTCAATTTACATACTCACTAATAGTGCTGGTGCTGCTGCTAAGTCATTTCAGTTGTGTCTGACTCTGTGTGACCCCATAGACAGCAGCCCACCAGGCTCCCCCATCCCTCCAGGCAAGAACAGGCAACAACACTGGAGTGGGTTGCCATTTCCTTCTCTAATGCATGAAAGTGAAAAGTGAAAGGGAAGTCGCTCAGTCATGTCCGACTCTTCACGACCCCATGGACTGCAGCCTACCAGCCTACCAAGAGTACTGGAGTGGGGTGCACATTTGATATATGCCTGTTTTCCCCAAATCTCATCAAAAGACCCCTGTTAAATGTTTGTATTCCTGATAATACAATTAGATTTAGAAAGGTATCTTGATGTTTTAATTTGCATTTGCTTACTTATGATTACCCTGGAGAAGGAAATGGCAATCCACTCCAGCACTCTTGCCTGGAAAATCCCATGGATGGAGGAGCCTGATAGGCTACAGACCATGGGGTTGCAAAGAGTCGGACACGACTGAGCGACTTCACTCACTCTACTTATGATTAAGGCAGAGCACTTTTTCTCATGTATATTGGACATCTGCATTTCTTCTTTGGCAGCCTTAGCAAACTAATACAAAAACTGACCACATGAATAAACATCATAGGCATTATATTGAGTGACTGAAACAAGATGTCATGCATACATATTGTAGGATTACATTTATATGAAATTTAAGAACAGGCAAAACTAATTGGTTAGTTTTCATGGATGAGGATTGTCTGGGAAAGGCACAGGGAGCCTTCTGATGTACTTTAAACTGGGCAGTAGTTACATGGTTATATACATATGTAATAATCCATTAAGCTGTAGAGATAAGATTCTTGAGATTTATACACTCTATTATTTGTAGGCTATATCTACTAAAGGGCTTCCCTGGTGGCTCAGTGGTAAAGAATCTGCCTGCAATGCAGGAGACACAGGTTTTATCCCCGGGTTGGGAAGATCCCCTGCAGGAGGAAATGGCACCCACTCCAGTATTCTTGGCTGGAAAATGCCCTGGACAGAGAATCCTGGTGGGCTACAGTCCATGGGGTCACAAAAGAGTTGGATGCAACTTAGAGACTAAAACAACAGCAACAACAAATCTACTAAAAGAGAAAAAATTCTTGAGAACAGACATAAACATTTGGGGTCTGCATCACTTTTCCCTCTGCCTTTCCCAACAAAGAGGTGGGGATGCAGGCCAAGTAGCACTATCCAAGTCAGCTCCTTCTGAAACAGAGACAAAAATAACCACATCTCATTCCTTTTTTTTTTCCCTCCAAATGGGAAAGGCACGGGCTTTTTTTTCACATTCCCAGCCAGAGGGGATCTTTCTCAAACTTTCCATAGAGATTCTCCTTTGGGCAGACACCAAACATGGTCATTTTCCACCAGGGAAAAGCATACTGGGGAGTTACAAGCTTCTGAAAACAGATGGTAGGGAAGGAAATAATGGCAGATCCCCCCACCCTCCTCTCCCCTGTCCTCTTGGAGCCACACTAGATTGGCTGTATGTCATCACCATGAGGACACTAATCAAAGGGACTGTGAGAATGCTTCCAGAAGACAGAGGCAGGAGAGTGGACTGGATTTGATAGTGGCTACGATTCAGTCCACTCTGGGCACTGGGCCTTTCCCACCTGATGGGAGGAAAGATTTTGAGTCTTCATTCCCCAAACAAATGGAAGGAAGTCACAGATATCAAAAAAACAGTTTAAAGCAATACATAAAATGTGAACAGTTGATAGAATGTCCCAATTCTGTGTGAATCTGTCCCTCCACCATATGTGGAGAGGACAAAACCTGATTTCCTGGCTGTGCCATCTCTCCTGGCTCTTCATTTCTACTGTCATCTCCTTTTTGTCCAGCCTCTTCATTTTCCTCCTTCCAATCTGAAACCCTTGGGAACAGACTTTTAGGGCAGGCACTGTGAACTGCCAGGAGGGTGTTATTTTTCAGGTGAGGACACCGAATTTAGGGGAGTGAAGTGACTAACTTGAGCTCATGTACCTAAGATCATGTACCGAAAAGATGTCAGAACCAGGGTTTGCATCCCCGCTGGTGGGACCCTGGTGGCTCTGGCTATGGGCCTCAGCGGCTGTAGGTCTCCTTTTCTTGCTGGACTGTTGTATTCTATCTTGTCTCTCAAGATAAGAAATACTTAAAAAATGCCAATTAATATAAAACCCACGATGAATAAAATATAAATCTTTTGAATAAATAGGATCAGTATTACTGATTTTTCATTTTGTTTCAGGTTCTAATGCGACAGGCACTGTATTGATTTATTCCTTGGGTCCTCATCTCCATGTCCTGCCCCCATATATGATGGTGTTTTCAAAACTGAGTCTTGGTCCTGATGCTTTTCTTTGCCTACTCTCTTGTCTTTGGAATCCTCAAATGGATAATGTTGTATGTCCTCAGTTTTCATCTTAATATGGAGACTGAATTCTACATGCCCAACTCTGGGCCTACTATTTTTCTTGGGGCACAAGACTTTTTCAACAACATAAATTTATTTTCTCAACATTTTGGAGGCCAAAAGTAAGAAATCAATTTGTCAACAGGGCCTCATTTTTCCCCAGGGCTCTAGGAGGAGAATCCTTTTATCTCTAAGCTTCTAGTGCCTTCAGGAATTTGGGGTACTTGTTTTATAGTTCCATTGATCTATTGGAAATATCCCACTGAGCACTGCTAACCTCCTAAAGTCAACTTGTCCTCAGTTGAACTCACCTGTTCCCCTGTCCTATCCTCAAGTCTCTTTTTGACTGTACTGTCTGTTTCAGTGGCAGCCTTCTGGTTACCTGGCTCCCCACTCATCTCCAATTTCTACATCCAGTCTGCTATCAACCCTTGTTGATGTCTATTCTCAAATGCCTCTTATAGCTATTCTTTCTTACTCAGTATCCCAGATGGGCTATACCATGAACTGGCCTCTTGCTGGGGATGGGAAAGTACAGAAGCAAGCACACGAGTACAGTCGTTTGAGAACCACAGCTGTATTGCGGGGTACAGGGAAAAAGGGGAGGGCTCACATAGAGTTGTGGAGAAGGTAACAGGAGGTTGGAGACTGAACTAAGCTCTATGTTGTTGAAATGTATTCTTAGCCTTTACTTCTTTGAGTGAATTTTGAAAACCCACAAGCTTCACTTGCTAGGTGCTGGGGAGACAGAGATTGAAAAGCAGTTTGGTGCTTGAGAAGCTCACAGCCTGGTGGAGGAGATGGATCCATAGGAGAATACAATTTTAGAGCACTGAGGAGGGAGCAACAAGCTGAAGCTGAAAAGACAGGCTGGGAGATTTTCCCAGAGGAGGAGATACTGAGCTGAACTTCAACGCTGAGTGGAATGAAGATGACTGATGTCATTGGTTATGAGGTTAGTCATTATGAAGAGAAAGAAGATGGTGAAACTAACCAAGGTGATAATGATGTACCCAGAGACTCCATTAAAAGGGTGAAGGTGAAGGGGCTGAGGAAGGCTCCACCTTGGTATCTCTGATATAATAGATTGGGCAGCAATATCAGTCATCTCAAAAGGAAGCCTCACTGTCTGATTTCAGGTGTCGTCTCATATTATGGCTTATGATTCAATATATAGCTTATCTGTGACCTTTTTCTTCTTGAAAGAAGAAGCATTCAGAATGCAAACATTCACTTTTCTTGTGAGAAGAACATGAATATAACAATACTTTCTGGCTATTCACTTAGAGGGTCTTGCCTGCTCTGTGATCATAAAGAGCGATTCTTGCAACCGGCCTTGACTTGATTTTTGTGTGTGTGTTGCCAAGATACAGCTTTTTTTAAAAAGAAAATTGAAGTATATTTGATTTTCAGTATTGTGTTAGTTTCAGGTACACAGTATAGTCATTTCATTTCTTCTGATTACATTTCTTTATAATTTATTACAAGATATTGAATGTAGTTCTCTGTAATATATAGTAAATCCTTGTTGCTTATATATTTTATGTATAGTAGTTTGTATCTGTTAATACCATGCTCCTAATTTGGCCTTCTCCCTTACCTCTTCCTTTTCATAACTGAGAGACTGTATTCTTGCATTTAAGGGCTTCGCTGGTGGCGCAGAGGTTAAAGCATCTGCCTGCAATATGGGAGACCTGGGTTCGATCCCTGGGTTGGGAAGATCCCCTGGAGAAGGAAATGGCAACCCACTCCAGTATTCTTTTTTTTTTTTTTTTGAGATTTACACACTGTACATTTTATTAGATAGTGGACTTTATTACAACAAATTAATTAACTTCTGACAGAAGTTTCATTAGAAAAAAAGTGGATGTGCTGAACTTCTTATTTGACACTGCTTTTGGCTAATCATTCTAGTTTTACTGACTCTATACTCGGTCATTATGGGCAGAGAGATTAATGTTTCATAACAAAGGACTTTCTCAAGTGGTACAACATTCGAAGTACATAAAAGGAATATTCTCAAAATGTGGATATGACCACAATAAGAGTGTATGATCAGAGAACTTACTGTTGTTTATAGTGTATTTATAGTAGCTACAGACAGCTGTTAATTCATGCACATTAAGTCTTTACTATCTACTGCAAGTTTCTACCTTATACACATTAAAATTATTCATGTCCTGGGGTTTGGCATCTGGCCCAAAGTTAAACCGCGATGGAAGATGGCTGTAAAATTGGCTTTTCAGGGCACCAGAGAAAACCTGTCAGCTGTAATATCCATCCTGGAAACGTGGTGGCAAGTTCCTGGGAGTTGCTTTTTCTTGTGTTTTGATCAAGTCTGTG
Source organism: Oreotragus oreotragus (assembly GCA_006410675.1). NCBI lineage: Eukaryota > Metazoa > Chordata > Mammalia > Artiodactyla > Bovidae > Oreotragus > Oreotragus oreotragus. Next base: position 11,398 of record SJYX01015008.1, on the reverse strand, counting down.
ATAGCTGAGAGCACTGCACAGTCTCTTGATTTAGTGTCCTTCCAGTCTACAGGATGGGGACTTTCAATCTTCTCTTGCAGAAGGATATCTAGTTCCTTTCTTAATTCCTTAACAAGATGGGCAATTCTTGCTGGAGACTGAAAGATTATCCACTCATCTACAGCAATAGTTTCCTGATCACTATCTTTCTGGATGGATATATCACCTCCAAAGAACAAGAGACAGTATGGGGAAACTTCTGTGCAGTCATACAAGTATATACTACTTGTCCTCATCTTCAGGTGATAGATAAGCCAGTTGTAGTTAAACTCTATTTGCTCCACATTAACAGATTTAGGATGAAGAGCAACTACTCCATCAGTTTTTGTGTAAACTTTCACCATTTTTCTTTTTTTACCCAAATTTAGTCGCATTTTAGCAACTTTGGGATATAAACCAGCACAGATGACAGCTTTAATTATCTTCTCATTATCTGAATTTATATTAGATTCTGGATCTTGAGGATTTCTACTGCTTACAAATCCAGCTCCAAGAAGATGCTCAGCAAATTGCCCTTTCATGTTATGCAGCATCTGCAATGTGTTTGAAGATAGAAAATATTCCCAGCAATAGTCTTTTTCATATCTGAAACCATGTTGTTTAGCTTTTTCCCATCCCTTAAATGCATTCACGACAGTCAGGTGGTCACTTTTAGTATCCTTTGCCAATTCCTTTCTTCTTGCATCTGCGATCTTTTCTTTTCCCAGTGGAATCACAAAGGGATCTTTGAAGCTGAGACTAGCAGCAATGGTGAGTACCGGATCTAAGCAACAGAACAGAGCTCCAAAAAGAATCATTTTCCCAATATGTGGTTCAACTGGTAATCGTGCCATGTGAACTCCAAGAGGCGTCAATTCTTGTTTATCCAAAGCATTCAGTTCCATCAAGTGTTTTATGGAGAGTAACACTGCTTCATTCGATGGTGGATCCATTAGCCTACTAAGAAAGTGAGCAATTCCACCTAGTCTTAAAATCTTTATCTGTAAACAAAGTTCTTCCAAAGGCGTTCTTAAAATTTCTGGCAGTTGATAGTCATCTAGAAGGCTTGCTCTAAGACTGTTATATAGATGATAGCAATGACCAGGTTGAACTCTTCCAGCTCAACCTTTCCTCTGTTTAGCATTAGCTTTACTAACCCACTCAGCAGACATTGTACTGATGTTGTTCTGTGTGTCAAAGTGCGTCTCTTTTATTTTTCCTCCATCTATTACATAAACTACATCATCAATGGTAATGCTAGTCTCTGCAATGTTGGTAGCAATAACTATTTTCCGAACACCAGGAGGAGTTCTTTTAAACACCTGTGTCTGGTTAACTGTAGGCATCAGAGAATGTAAAGGTATAATAATAAACTTGTCTGATTTAAACATCACTTGTGACATCAAGAGATCGTGTAAAGTGCTGATGTTGTCCCAGCCTGGTAGAAAGACCAATATTGCACCATCCTCTTCTTCCAAAACAATGTATCGAATAAGGGCAGCAATCAAATTCAGATCAGCTTTTTCATCATCCATCACTTCTATAACATCTACAGTGCTTGCAGAATACCTTTGTCTCAATTCCCTTAGATCCCTGGGTTGGGAAGATCCCCTGGAGAAGGAAATGGCAACCCACTCCAGTATTCTTGCTTGGAGAATCCCATGGATGGAGGAGGTTGGTGGGCTACAGTCCACGGGTTGCAAAGAGTCGGACATGACTGAGCGACTTCACTTTCACTTTCATAACTGAATTTGTTTTCTATGTCTGTGAGCATGTTTTACATATAGATTCATTTGTGTTATTTTTTAGATTTTATGTGTAAGTGGCATTATATAGTATTTGTCTTTGACTTACTTCCTGAGTTTATAAATTTTAGGTTTGTCCATGATGCTCAAATGGCCATACTTCATTTTTTTGTGGCTGAGTAATATTCCAATGTGTGTGTGTGTGTGTGTGTGTGTGTGTGTGCATGTGTATTACATCTTCTTAATCCAGTTGTCTGTTAATGTGCATTTGGGTTCTTTCCATGTCGTAGCTATTATAAATACTGCTGCTATGAACATTTGGGTGTTTGTGTCTTTTTGAACTCAGTTGGGTATGTATCTTTCCCTTTCTCCCTTGCCTTTCACTTCTCTTCTTTCCTCAGCTATTTGTGGAAATGGCAACCCACTCCAGCATTCTTGCCTAGAGAATCCCAGGGATGGGGGAGCCTGGTGGGCTGCCGTCTATGGGGTCGCACAGAGTCGGACACGACTGAAGCGACTCAGCAGCAGCAGCAGCAGCAGCAGCCTGAGACAACTTTGCCTTTTTGCATTTCTTTTTCTCTGTGATGGTTTTGATCACTGCCTCCTGTACAGTGTTACAAACCTTCGTCTATAGTTCTTTAAGCACTCTATCTACCGGATCTAATCCCTTGAATCTGTTCATTACCTCCGCTGTATAATCACCTCTGCTGTATTCATCACCTCACCTGTATAAGGGATTTGATTTTAGGTTAGACTTGAATTGCCTGGTGGTTTTCCTTACTTTCTTCAATTTAAGCCTGAATTTTGCAATAAGGAGCTCACGATCTGAGCCACAGTCAGCTCCAGGTCTTGTTTTTACTGATTGTATAGAGCTTCTTTGTCTTCAGCTGCAAAGAATATAATCAATCTGATTTCAGCATTGACTATTTGGTGATGTCCATGTGTTGAATTGTCTCTTGGTTGTTGGGAGAGGTGTTTGCTATGACCAGTGCATTTTCTTGACAAAACTCTGTTAGCCTTTGCCAGGCTTCATTTTGTACTCCAAGGCCAAACTTGCCTGTTACTCCAGATATCTCTTGACTTTCTACTTTTGCATTCAAGTCTCTTATGATGAAAAGGACTTCTGTTTTGGTGTTAGTTCTAGAAGGCCTTGTATGTTTTCATAGAGCCGTTCAACTTCAGCTTCTTTGGCATTAGTGGTTGGGGAATAGACTTGGATTACTGTAATGTTGAATGGTTTGCCTTAGAAAAGAGCTGAGATCTTTCTGTCATTTTTGAGACTGCACCCAAGTACTGAATTTCAGACTCTTTTGTTGACTATGATGGCTACTCCGTTTCTTCTAAGGGATTCTTGCCCACAATAATAGATGTAATGGTTATCTGAGTTAAATTCACCCATTCCCGTTCATTTTAGTTCACTGATTTCTAAGATGCTGATGTTTCCTCTTGCCATCTACTGCTTGACCACATCCAATTTACCTTGGTTCATGGACCTAACAGTCCAGGTTCCTATGCAATATTGTTCTTTACGACATTGGAATTTACTTTCACCACAGACACATCCACAGCTGAGCGTCATTTCTGCTTTGGCCCAGCCACTTCATTCTTTCTGGAGCTTTTAATAATTTCCCTCCACTCTTTCTCAGTAACATATTGGACACCTTCTGACCTGGAGGGCACATTTTCCAGTGTCATATATTTTTGCCTTTTTATAATGTTCATGGGGTTCTTGTGGGAAGAAACTAGGGTGGGTTGCCATTACCTCCTCCAGTGGACCACGATTTGTCAGAACTCTCCATTATGACCCATCCATCTTGGGTGGCCGTGCGTGGCATGGCTCGTAGCTTCACTGAGTTGCTCAAACCCCTTCACCACAACAATGCTGTGACCCTTGAAGGAGATGTTTCCTGATGTGAAGAGCCGTTTCATTGGAAAAAACCTTGATGATGAGAAAGACTGAATGCAAAAGGAAAAAGGGGTCACAGAGGATAAGCTGGTTAGATAGCATCACTGATTCAATGGACAGGAATCTGAGAAAACCATGGGAGATAGTGAAGGACAGAGGAACCTGGTGTGTTAACGTCTATGAGGTTGCAAGTAGTCAGACATGACTTAACAACTGAAAAACAACAACAACACCTTTTTGAAAGAGAGTTTTCATCTTTTCTGGATATATACTTAAGAGTGGGATTGCTGGATCATATACAGTAGTTCTATTTTTAGTTTTTAAAGGAAACTTCATAATGGCTGCACTGATTTACATTTCCATCAACAGTTTAAGAGGCTCCCTCTTCTCCACACCCTTTCTAGAATTTATTATTTATAAACTTTTGATGATAGCTATTCTGATTGGTGTGAGGTAATACCTCATTGTGGTTTTTATTTGCATTTGTCTAATTATTAAAGTGTTGAATATGTTTTCATGTGCCTATTAGCCATCTATACATCTTTAGAAAAATGCCAGTTAGGTCTTCTACCCAGTTTCTGATTTAAAAAAAAAAAAATATTAGGTTGTATGAGCTGTTTGTATATTTTGGATGTTAACCCCTGGTTGGTCACATTGTTTGCAAATATTTTCTCTCATTCAGTAGGCTGTCTTTCATTTTGTTGACAATTTTGTTGATAAATCAAATAAGTTTGATTATGCTCCATTTGTTTATTTTTGCTTATATTTATTTTGCCTTGGGAAACTGACCTAAGAAATGATTTTAAATTGAATAAAAAGTCACTAAGAATTGAGGAAAGGAATTTTCACACTAACTATTAATCAATTAGTATAGATGTTAGACATCAGAACCCCATCTGCCTTCCCCTGTTTCAGAGTCTCTTGACTCAGCATCCACAACCTGATGGGCCAGCATTCTAGGGGTGCACTGTATCCAGAAAGCCTGTGGAAGATGAAAACGAGAGCTGTACTTCCTACACTCTTCCAGTTCTAGAGTCACTGATCCCGGTAAGAGGTAACTCCAGAGGGGCTTCTTCACCCCAAAATGTCCCTCCCATTGGCCTATCAGATGCTCAAAATCTTACCATTATACATCATTTCCTTGACTTAAGCACTGTTTCTCCAGATGCAAGAGGAGGAGGAACATATTAAGACACTATTACTCCTAAACACATCAGCATAAGATTTTAATAGCTCATTGTCTCCTGAGCCACTGTATTTTACTGGTGAGGAGGAGGGAAGAACTGCTTAGAGTCTGGGTTAACTCTCAAGGAAGAAAACTGGGTGAGGCTAATTCTCATGAACATGATTAGATGAAGATGAATGACAGAAGAGTTGATAGTTTTGGGACCTTCAAAGCCTGAGAATGAAGTCTGCAGTTGATAAGAACTAGGGAAAAGCCTTAAAGGTAGCCCAGAACCCTGGGATGAGGAAGGTTTGGAAATGAACTAAAGGAGCCACAGTTTGCCTGAAGGAATCAGTTGGGGGACTCTGCAGGGAGTAACAGCAGAAGCCCTTGTTTGAAACTCCTGCCTTTTACATGTGCCTTGCTGCCACCCCCACAGCTAACTCTTTGCTGTGGGAGTGGAAAAGTCATCCAAATCATGAATTCATGATTCATGGTAGCTTGACATCCCAGGGACAGTCAGCATAGCAGGTAAGGAAGCCTCTCATCCCTGCTCACTGTAAGAACTGGGTTTGCCCAGGTTCCTCCAACTGCCCATCTCCTACCTTAATTCTCCTCCCCATCCATACCCTGTCAGTGTGGAGACATCAGGATGCTTTGCATCCTAGAAGATCAATGTTCCAAAAACCTCAGAGGAAATCCAGATATTTCTTTGGTTTTAAAAAAGTTTATTTTTTTCTTTTTATTTATTTATTTATTAAAAAATTAAAAAAAATTTTTTTTACTTTACAGTACTGTATTGGTTTTGGCATACATTGACATGAATCCACCACAGGTGTACATGAACTCCCAAACATGAACCCCCCTCCCATGTCCCACCCCACATCATCCCTCCGGATCATCCCCATGCACCAGCCCCAAGGATCCTGCATCATGCATCGAACATAGACTGGCGATTCGTTTCTTACATGATAGTATACATATTTCAACGCTATTCTCCCAAATCCTCCCACCCTCTCCCTCTCCAAAAAAGTTTAGAAAAGCTTTTTCAAGGCTCATTTTTCTACCACCAAAAAGGCAGTTTAACTTTATTTTTCTTCAACAACTAGCCATGTCCCCTAGCTCCATCTCTGCATGAAAATCTCATCCTGTTCCCCTTTCCAGTGGCAAGCAGCTTTACCTTGGAAACTTCAGAGAAATGAAAATTCTAGGGCACATAACACCTGGCTGAGCCAGCTGTCTTGTTGCAAAGGGTGGTAGCCACATTTGGAACATTAAAACCATATGCAATTAGGTTCGAATCTTAGGAAATTCTGAGAACTTATTGAGTAATCTTGAGCTGTCTTTTAAAAACATGAGATAGAAATTGGGAACCACATCTCAAACATTATGACTCTAAGACTGAGTATCCTAAAGCACCAGGTGTGCCTGTCATTGGTTCTCACAGACCCATTCCATGCCTTCTTTCCCTTGCTCTGCTCTGCTCAAGATCATAGACTCCTGCATTTCCCAGGCACCCTTGTGTTAGAACTGACTTTATTTACACAGAGTAACTTGAGAATTTATACCCTGGGAGCAGCTCTTAACTAACAACTCACAGGTGTGAGGATATCAATACCTCAGCTCCCCTGTCCCCAGTGAGGATGTGGCCTCCTGCAGTACTGATCCAAAGTTACCTCCTGGAACGTTGGTTGGTTGGTTATCTGAAAAACACCCTTTTGAGATAACCCTCTTCCCTACCTACTCCCACCTCCCTACGCTCTATAGTTCCTTCGTGGGTGCACTGATAATAAGCCACATTCATGAGAATCTCTTCACAAGGCAACAGCTCTAACTCATTCTCGTTTTCCTTGATTCCTTCAGTTCAGTTCAGTCACTCAGGTGTGTCCAACTTTTTGCTACCCCGTGGACTGCAGCATGCCAGGCCTTCCTGTCCATCACCAACTCACGGAGTTTACTCAAACTCAGTGATGCCATTCAGTCATCTCATTCTCTGTCATCTCCTTCTCTTGCTGATTTCAATCTTTCCCAGCATCAGGGTCTTTTCAAATGAGTCAGCTCTTTGCATCAGGTGGCCAAATCATGGGAGATTCAGCTTCAGCATCAGTCCTTCTGATGAATATTCAGAACTGATTTCCTTTAGGTTGGGCTGGTTGGATCTCCTTGCAATCCAAGGGGCTCTCAAGAGTCTTCTCCAACACCACAGTTCAAAAGCACCAACTCATCAGTGCTCAGCTTTCTGTATAGTCCAATTCTCACATCCATACTTGACTTCTGGAAAAACCATAGCTTTGACTAGATGAATCTTTGTTGGCAAAATAATGTCTCTGCTTTTCAATATGCTGTCTAGGTGGTCATAACTTTTCTTCCAAGGAGCAAGCATTTTAAACAATTTCATGGCTGCAGTCACCATCTGCAGTGATTTTTGGAGCCCAAGAATGTCTCCATCATTTCCCCATCTATTTGCCATGTAGTGATGGGACCGGATGTCATGATCTTAGTTTTCTGAACATTGAGTTTTAAGCCAACTTTTTCATTATCTTCTTTCACTTTCATTAAGAGGCTCTTTAGTTCTTCTTCTTTCTCTGCCATAAGGGTGGTGTCATCTATCTATCTGAGTTTATTGATGTTTCTCCCAGCAATCTTGATTACAGCTTGTGCTTCATCCAGTCCAGCGTTTCTCATGATGTACTCTGCATATAAGTTAAATAAGCAGGGTGACAGTATACAGCCCTAAACGTACTCCTTTCTTGATTTGGAACCAGTCTGTTGTTCCATGTCCAATTCTAACTGTTGCTTCTTGACCTGCATACAGATTTCTCAGGGGGCAGGTCAGGTGGTCTGGTATTCCCATCTCTTTCAGAATTTTCCACAGTTTTTTTTTGTGAGCCACACAGTCAAAGGGTTTGGCATAATCAATAAAGAAGAAATAGATGTTTTTCTGGAATTCTCTTGCCTTTTTAATGATACAATGGATGTTGGCAATTTGATCTCTGGCTCCTGTGCCTTTTCTAAATCCAGCTTGAACATCTGTAAGTTCGTGGTTCACATACTGTTCAAGCTTGGCTTGGAGAATTTTGAGCATCATTTTGCTAGCATGTGAGATGAGTACAATTGTGTGGTAGTTTGAACATTCTTTGGCATGGCCTTTCTTTGGGATTGGAATGAAAACCGACCTTTTCCAGTCCTGTGGCCACTGCTGCATTTTGCAAATTCACTGGCATATTGAGTGCAGCACTTTCACAGCATCATCTATTAGGATTTGAAATACCTCAACTGGAATTCCTTCACCTCCACTGGCTTTGTTCGTAAGGCCCATTTGACTTCACATTCCAGGATGTCTGGCTCTAGGTGAGAGATCACACCATCATAGTTATCTGGGTCATGAAGATCTTTTCTGTATACTTCTTCTGTATATTCTTGCCACCTCTTCTTAATATCTTCTGCTTCTGTTAGGTTCATACTGTTTTTGTCCTTTATTGTGCCCATCTTTGCATGAAATATTCCCTTGGTATCACTGATTTTCTTGAAGAGATCTCTAGTCTTTCCCATTCTGTTCTTTTCCTCTATTTTGTTTTTCATTGATCACCGAGGAAGTCTTTCTTATCTCTCCTTGCTATTCGTTTGAACTCTGCATTCAAACGGGTTTATCTCTCCTTTCTCCTTTGCTTTCACTTCTCCTTTTCTGAGCTATTTGTAAGTCCTCCTCAGACAACCGATTTGCCTTTTTGCATTTCTTTTTCTTGGGGATGGTCTTGGTCACTGCCTCCTGTACAATTCAGGAACCTCTGTCCATAACTCTTCAGGCACNTTCTGTGAAAAATACCGCTGGTAGCTTGATAGGGATTGCATTGAATCTTGGGGATGGTCTTGGTCACTGCCTCCTGTACAATTCAGGAACCTCTGTCCATAATTCTTCAGGCACTCTATCAGATCTAATCCCTTGAATCTATTTGTTGCTTCTACTGTGTAATCATAAGGGATTTGATTTAGGTCATACTTGAATGGCCTAGTGGTTTTCCATACTTTCTTCAATTTCAGTCTGAATTTGACAATAAGGAGTTCATGATCTGAGCCACAGTCAGCTCCTGGTCTTGTTTTTGCTGACTGTATAGAGCTTCTTCATCTTTGGCTGCAAAGGATATAACCAATCTGATTTCAGTGTTGACCATCTGGTGATGTCCATGTGTAGAGTCTTCTCTTGTGTTGTTGGAAGAGGGTGTTTGCTATGACCAGTGCATTCTCTCAGCAAAACTCTGTTATCCTTTTCATGGCTTTGTTTTGTAATTCAAGGCCAAATGTACCAGTTACTCCAGGTATCTCTTGACTTCCTATTTTTGGATTTTAATCCCCTATGATGAAAAGGACATCTTTTTTGGGTGTTAGTTCTAGAAGATCTTGTAGGTCTTCACAGAACTGTTCAACTTCAGCTTCTTCAGCAATACTGATTGATTGGGGCATAGACTTGGATTACTGTGATATTGAATGGCTTTCCCTGGAAACGAACAGAGATCCTTCTGTCATTTTTGAGATTGCATCCAACTACTGCATTTCAGACTCTTTTGTTGACTATGTTGGCTGCTCCACTTCTTCTAAGGAATTCTTGCCCACAGTAGTAGAGATAATGGTCATATGAATTAAATGACCATTAATTATTAAATGACCATTAATTAAATGGACTATTCCAGTCCATTTTAGTTTGCTGATTCCTAAAATGTTGATGTTCACTCTTGCCATCTCTTGTTTGACCACTTCCAATTTGCCTTGATTCATGGACCTAACATTCCAGGTTAATATGCAATATTCTCTCAGTTTGAATCAATTGGACATCTGGCCCACTGCTGTTTGAGCCATTGCTGTGAGTGCTGGCTTCCTGATTTTAGTGTAAGTACACAGAAGGGAACTTATACTCTCTTGTTTCCCCTGAGATGCCTAGCATTCCCTGGGACATCCCTAGAACTGCCTTTTGTTAAGGGAGAAAGCTGTGGGGATCTTTGAGATCAGATGAGGAAATAGAGGCCCAGACAAGCTAAGGGACATATTGGCTAAATGATGCTTTTTCCTGACTGATGTGTGCAGGGAGACGTTTTGTCCCCGTGATAATCTATTCTTGGCTTATTGAGATGATGATGATAATAATGATGATTCTTTCTACATGGTTTCCTGAGGAATTTAAGGCTTTTGGCCTATATAATAAGATCTTTCCTGAAGCCTTTCTGAGGGAGAGACCCTATGTCTTGTATTCAGGCAAACTCTGTTCTCAGCTTAGGGGTATAGAGTAGGACAGGGAGGTAGGGATGGGGTAACAAAGTGAAAGAAAAATCACAACAGATTTTGGGCACATGTGTGGGGTTCAGTGTGATCTGAGCATTTCAGCCCAGCCTTGAGTTGGGGAAAGGGGCAGAGAATGCTTCCATGAGCAATAAAGCCTGAGATGAATGTTGAAGGCAAATTGGAGTTTCCAAGGTAGAGAATTAGGAAAATACAATTCCCTCCAAATTCAGTGTATAACTTATATCTGATATAAAGACGATGATGATTTTTTTTTTCATTTGGAAAAGTAGTTTTTCATAGAGGTATGGGAGCAAATTTGGGGTCAAATAGGGTTTAAATCTTGGCTCCATCACTTTATTTGTGTCTTTGGGCAAGTTTCTCATACCTCTGAACCTCAATACCTTCATCAGTGAATTGGAATAATAAATCCTACCATATTGGATGGTCACCAAGCTCAAATCAGATGAACAAATTCATAACTTGTACTTAGCACTTGAGCAATGATAATTATGATGTTCCCTATAGTGAACTTTTAACTTTCCACATTATCAAATGGATACTGATTATTTTCCTACTGTGTTCAAGTTTTGAGTGAATCTTAACTTGTCTCTCTCATGCACCCTCATTTGAAAGGATGTCAGATATTATATCCCAAACTAAAGACTCTGAGAGGACAGGTGACCTGCATTCTCTGTTTTGAAGGATAATTGCTCTACAGAATTTTGTTGTTTTTCTGCCAAGAATCAGCATGAATCAGCCATAGGTATACATATATCCCCTCCATCTTGAACCTCTCTGCCATCTGCTTCCCCATCCCACTGCTCTAGTATGCTACAGAGCCCCTGTTTGAGTTCATTGAGTCATACAGGAAATTCCCTTTGGCTATCTATTTTGCATATGGTATTGTAAGTTTCCATGTTACTTTTTCCATACATTTCACCCTCTCTTTCCTCTCCTTCCCACTGTGTCTATAAGTCTGTTCTCTATGTCTGTTTTTCCACTGCTGCACTGCAAATAAATTAATCAGTACCATCTTTCTAGATTTGATATATTTGCATTAGTATATGATATTTATCTTTCTCTTTCTGACTTACTTCACTCTGTACAAGGCTCTAGATTAATCCACCTCATCGGAACAGACTCAAATATGTTTCCTTTTATCGCTGAGTAATATTCCATTGGCTGCAAAGAATATAATCAATCTGATTTCGGTTTTTTTTTTTTTTTTCAACTACAGGTTAGCTTTTCAACTATTTTTTTTAAAAAATTTATTTATTTTTATTTATTTTT
>SJYX01015007.1:0-10843 GCA_006410675.1 Oreotragus oreotragus | reverse complement strand
AAAAAAAAAATATCCTGAATTTGAGTTTTAGAGTTAGAGCCCCGATATTTTCAATTTCTTGTATCGTTATTGGCTTATTCATGTTTCTTTTTCTTTTTATTCAAATCTTAACACTTACTTTTCCCTACAAAACTTTTTGTTAGGTTCACATTGCTTTGTTTTTTAGGACAGAATTGCACATAGTTGTCTGTTATTGTAAAATGATCTCAGTAATGGGGGTGATTTTCAATTTCTTATTAATACTATAAGTTATCTTTTTTTACTCACTTTTCCTTGGCTAGGCTATGTCTTTTGGTGGGTGTTTTAAAAGGAGAAAACAAGCTATCTCTTGAATTTTTCCTTTAAAAAATATTTTTTTCCAGTTCATTTAACTTTATACATTTCCTCTTGTTCTCCTTGGACATCTAGTTGTTTTAGTAAAATATTGTAAGCAGATTCTCTGCCTCCTTGTTTGTTTATTATTTCGGCTTAATAATGAAAACACAGGATATGGAGCTGCATCTCCCTTTAAAAATCTGCTTATTACTCTGCATATTATTATTATTTTCTGAATGCTATTTTGATTTCCACTGTGATACAGAAATATTTTTTTTAAAGACTATCTTCTAATTTCTAGTGTATGCTGCTTTTACTTAAAATTTTGATTAGTTTCTAGCCATGTTACTGTGTTTTATGAATGTGACTACTTCACATTATAATTTTGGACAATTTGTTAAGGTTTTATTTTTGGAGTGTAAAATTTTTTGTAAATATCCTACTGGTTCTCTGAAAGCAACAACTTGTTCAAATTATCCTTCATGCTATCATTTTTACTTTTTTTTTCTTTTATCTTAGTATATGTTATGAGGTCCTGTATGTAGGGAAGCCAGTTGATTTATCCTCTTAGTTGGTACACGTTTGAGACTGAAACGGGGTTGTTAATAATTATTTCTAGACAGCAAGCTAAACTGAGATATGGTGGGCAAACTGAGACTTAAGTTCACACGTTCCATAACCCACATTAAATTCTTTCTGAGATAATATGAAGTATTGATTAAATAAAGAAAACTTGCAGTCATTATTTATTGTAAGGATTAAATAATATTGAGATAGTATTTGTGATATATGATCGCTTGTAAGTAAACCCTCAGTACTGAAAACAAAAGTTCCTACTTAATTGGCTATTTAGATGAATTTTAATATATCACTGAAAGCAACTTCAAGTCCCTCTAATTGGAAAAGGTATAGCATTAATTAAATAATTAAGGACTTTCATATCTAAGGTTTAACTGAGCAATGTGCAAAATATCTAATTCTCACCTGGTACATAATAAATGGGACTTTTGGGTTTAAACAAAAAGTTATATGCAAAATGTATAGCACAGTTAAAATATATCTTGTTATTTAGTTGCCAGTTCATGTCCAGCTTATTGTGACCCCATGTACTATAACCAGAGATCAAATTGCCAACATCCGTTGGATCATAGGAAAAGCAAGAGAGTTCTAGGAAAAACATCTACTTCTGCTTTATTGACTATGCCAAAGCCTTTGACTGTGTGGATCACAACAAACTGTTGTAAACCCTCAGTACTGAAAACAAAAGTTCCTACTTAATTGGCTATTTAGATGAATTTTAATATATCACTGAAAGCAACTTCAAGTCCCTCTAATTGGAAAAGGTATAGCATTAATTAAATAATTAAGGACTTTCATATCTAAGGTTTAACTGAGCAATGTGCAAAATATCTAATTCTCACCTGGTACATAATAAATGGGACTTTTGGGTTTAAACAAAAAGTTATATGCAAAATGTATAGCACAGTTAAAATATATCTTGTTATTTAGTTGCCAGTTCATGTCCAGCTTATTGTGACCCCATGTACTATAACCAGAGATCAAATTGCCAACATCCGTTGGATCATAGGAAAAGCAAGAGAGTTCTAGGAAAAACATCTACTTCTGCTTTATTGACTATGCCAAAGCCTTTGACTGTGTGGATCACAACAAACTGTGGATAATTCTTAAAGAGATGGGAATACCAGATCACCTGACTTGCCTCTGGAGAAATCTGTATGCAGGTCAAGAAGAAACAGTTAAAACCAGACATGGAACAGTGGACTGGTTCAAAATTGGGAAAGGAGTACATCAAGGCTATATATTGTCACCCTACTTATCTAACTTGTATGCAGAGTACATTGTGAGGAATGGTGGATTGGATGAAGCACAAGCTGGAATCGAGATTGTCGGGAGAAATGTCAACAACCTCATATATGCAGATGACACCACCCTTAATGGCGGAAAGTGAAAAGGAACTGAAGAATCTCTTGATGAAAGTGAAAGAAGAGAGTGAAAAAGTTGGCTTAAAGCTCAACATTCAAAAGAGGAAGATCATGGCATCTGGTCCCACCAACTTCATGGCAAATAGATGAGGAAACAATGGAAACAGTGAGAGATTTTATTTTGGGGGCTCCAAAGTCCCTGCAGATGGTGACTGCAGCCATGAAATTAAAAGATGCTTACTCCTTGGAAGAAAAGCTATGCCCAACCTAGACAAGATAATAAAAAGGAGAGATATTACTTTGCCAACAAAGGTCTGTCTGGTAAAGCTATGGTTTTTCCAGTAGTCATGTATGGATGTGACAGCTGGACCGTAAGGAAGGCTGAGCACCAAAGAACTGATGCTTTTGAATTGTAAGAGTCTTAAGAGTCCCTTGGACTGCAAGTAGCTCCAACCAGTGCATCCTAAAGGAAATCAGTCCTGGGTATTCATTGGAAGGACTGATGCTGAAGCTGAAACTCCGATACTTTGGCCACCTGATGTGAAGAACTAACTCACTGGAAAAGACCCTGATGCTGGGAAAGATTTAAGACAGGAGAAGAAGGGGATGACAGAGGATGAGATAGTTGGGCAACATCACTGACTCAATGGACTTTAGTTTGAGCAAGCTCCAGGAGTTGGTGATGGACAGGGAAGCCTGGCACGCTGCAGTCCATGGGGTGGCAAAGAGTCGGACATAACAGAGGGACTGAAGTGAGACTGTAAGCTGCCGGGCTCCTCTGTTTATGGGGTTTCTTAGGTAATAATACTGGAGTGGGTTGCCATTTCCTTCTCCAGAGGATCTTCCTGACCCAGGGACTGAACACATCTCCTGCTTGGTAGGCAGAATCTTTGCCACAGAACCACCTGAGAAGCCCAAAACATATTAAGTTTTGGTCATTTTTCTCTCGATATGTTTTAGAATTTTAGAAATGGCTGAATCATGTTTATAAGACTATTGGATCTAATTCCTTTTTTATATGGTCTTAAATGCCAGTTAACATGCCTTCAAAACTTAAAAGAAGATTTATGTTTTAGTTGTAGAAAGCTATGTTCATTTTCCAGAAAGTAAAGTACTTAAATGAGGTTTAAAAAGTATAATTCTCAAATAGTATTAAGCTATTAAATGCAAAACATTGGTCTTTAAAAATATAAAATTAAAAGGAGCTGAACAAACATAGATGATGAAATACATAGGAATAAAAATGATTTCAATGCTTAATAGCTCTTGAAATTCAGGGCTTATGCCAAAGACAAATTTTAGGAATAAATGAAGTATCTTTTCTCAATCTTGTGCTTCTCTACCAACTGTTCATTAAATTTATAAATTAGGACCTAATTTATTTAGCTCTCAGAAATTTGGCTTTTTTTTTTTTCTGTTGAGTGTTTCAGGCTAAATTGCTAAAATGTTTTTTAAAAATTCAAAAATTGTAAAGCTATATTAAAAGATACCTAAATGTCAAACAATTGAACATGGATATAATATATATATGAACACATTATATTGATGTATACACTTTACATATAGATACACATTTGTAGTTGTGAAGTTATTGTATAGTACTTTCTCTATACAAGGCCGAGGCAAAAATTTATTTTTCTTTTGGTGGTGGGGGTCAATGTGGGTAATTCATTTGCTTGGGAAAAGTAAGACATGGATGAAAGGACTACCTTCAATCATTAATAAAACCCTTGAGGTCACATTTCTTAGAGTGGCTTTCAATCTGAGGAGACATTTGAAGTGTTGCTCTGCACATATATGGGAATGGTACCAAATACTCTTGAGGAGACAGGAAAACTCTGGAAGACATCAGGACCACAGTCCGCTGACAGCAGGAGTACTTAGGCACTGTTTCACTCGGTCCTTTGATCCTCTCTCAGGAGCCCACCAGAAAACAATGACATTATAACAAGGTTGGTAACAGAAATGGCGGCCTAAATTCCTCCATTCCTGACCACCTTCCTCCATTTAGCCTCACTTTTCAGTTTCTCCAGCACTGCAATTCCACACCAGCAGGACCACCAACAATGCATGCTCCCTTCTCCCCGCCTGCTATGATGGAGTCAAGGTTTGGGGCCCTCAGGTTTCTATGGCAACCGACTAATCCACCAGCGAAAGGTGATGGACATCTCAGACTCCAGGACTTTCTTTTGAAAGACCTTATCACTCTCATATTCTGAGTCACAGATTAATTGTGCAGGGTCACAATTGGTAAAAAGTCTTTACAAACAGGTAGAAGAATGGAACATTGGCAAGAGAGTGTTTTGGTGCTGATAGATACCAACTGTATCAGCCAGTGTTCTACCAGAGAAACAAACCTATAGTTGATAGCTAGAGAGCTAGGTAACTGGATCGATAGATAAGCAGAGAGACAGAGGCAGAGACTTTAGTGCAAGAAGTTGACATATTTAATTGTGGAGGCTGATGAGCAAAGCTGTCATCTGTAGGGCAGGACATTCTCAGGCAGGAGCTGTTGGATGCTCTGATGACTGAACATAATCTCTTTTCCTTAAAATTAGCAGATTATAGGGACTTCCCTGGTGGTCCAATGGTGAAGAATCTGCCTTGTGATGCAAGGGATGCAGGTTTGATCCCTGGTTGGGGACCTAAGATCCTGCATGCTGTGAAGCACAACTTGTCAGTCCCTGAGCTGCAACGATGCACCTGAACATCTCACGAGCCTCAACCAAGACCCGATGCAGCCAAATAAATACATAATTTTTACACGAATAAATAAATACAAAAAAAAAAAACAGTAGAGTACTGTAAAGTAAAATAAAATAAAAATTTAAAAAAAATACATAATTTTTTTAAAGAACTAGTTGATTATAGATATTCATCACATCTAAAAGGACCCTCCTAACAGTTATTTAACTCAATATCCTAGCCAAAATGAGCCATAAAATTAACCATCACACTGACCATAAATATCCTGAGGTCCACTCGTTAGAATGTTCTGGGATGGTCATCAGCTCAGGTGAATATGTATCAGTGGGAGGGAGAACTGGTAATTCTTTATTTTCCTAAGTCGAGTTACTTGTGGCTGTGGAGTCAAGGGCATTGTGCACACTTCTCTGATGAAACCGTAGGAGCCCATGCAGACTAGTCACCACCTTGGGTTTTGGACAACAGTGGCTACACAAACTTCCAGTAGGAGGTATGAGAAGCGAAAGTGCGCTCTAAGATCTGCTACTTCCTGAGTAAGAAGAACAGATCTGTTCCTGTTCCTTGGAACAGTCCTGGGTTCCGAGCATCAACCAGAGCAGTGATTATCTGGGGTCACGGGCGACCTGGGTCATACACCAGAAGGATAGAAATTAAAGCTAGTCTGTATGAGGCTGTGTGGTTAACCCAAGGACTCTGGAGTCAGAAAGACTGACATAGTGCCCTGACATCACCACTTCACCAGACAGTGATCTCAGCACAGTGGTCTGGAGCACAGGGAGCAGGAATACACTAACTTGAAGGCAGTTGGGAGGAAGACATGAGTAAATACATGGAAAGCCTGTTACTTGTGTAGAACAGTGTTGATGTGCAGCAGGGGTGTGCTCAGCCCATCAAGTGGTGCCTAGTATTGACTCTAGTGGTGAAATGGCTGGAAGAAGGACCTCTGTCCTTGTCATCTTTGAAGAAGGAGTTCAGCAAAGAGACCAAGACTGTGAAATAGAGACAGTATTTATTAGAAGCAAAGTATGCGTGGAGGAGCACACAAGTGAGCTTGGTGTGAATGGCCCACAATAGGGGTGGCGTGGGGGGCTTCTCTGGGTGCAGTTTTCTACGTTGTCTCTGGCCAATCATCTCGAAGGGTCATCAGAGAAGCAGCTGGGGCTGCTCACCCTGGGGCCTATCTACCTCCTACCTCAGTACCACTGATGCTATGCTCGATGCTTCCCTATGCAGGCACTGCACAAGCTTCAACCTGTTACAGCTTCACAATACACTTATGCGATCTTCAGCATCAATGTGAGGATCGTAGAGGATATGAGCTTTGCCACAACAACGGAGGTTTAAGTGGAAGCATTTTGAATACAGATAATTTCAAAGGTGACCATCTGAATTGCTGTGCTGGTTTTCTGACAGAGAATTGAAACATCAGGAATAAACTGTACATTTCTGCCCGATAGAACAAGCCTCTAATTCTCTACTCCAGTCCTTTGTTTCTGTTTAGTATCATTTAGATTCAGTCTTTGTCCATCTTCTAATCTTTATTAGTCTGTGCTCAGAGACCAGGAGGGTCATTCATTGGTAACAGAGTCCAATGTCATTTATTATTGCATCTCCAGTGTTATCAATATATCAATGAATCTGAACATGCACAAGCTTTCATTTTTATGGCAAATCAGAATTTTAATAATGTTATCATAAATATGATATTTATCTGGTTGTACATAGCTTGTTTTTATCCTATTGACAGGGAGAAACGAAGTCCACTATCTTGTGAGGAAAGAAAGATGAAGGCACAGTCCTAATGGAAGAATGACAGAGGAATCCATCTGAAAACTACAGATTTTCAAGCAGACTTCTTCTTCTTCAAAAGCTGCAGTAATGGAATAACCAATATATGCAAGTGACAGAAATCTGAGATGCTAATGCCTGGGTAGCTTAAACTCCAAAGAAACTCAGGGACAAGAGTTACAGGGTAAGGATGAGCAAAACAGTCATTCCCCTGGCTGTCTCTCTCATTCAGTTCTATTCAGAGCTAGAAAATGGGGCAGCTGCTTACACTGTGATGTCCTCAGCAGTTGCAAGGAAAACGTAGATTCTGTCAATTTCTCTTTCACATCTGTACTCTATGTGAAGTGCTCCGGAGTCAACTTGTGCACAGTGAGTGATGATGAAGGGGAACAATCTCCTGGAGAGATAAAAAGCTGGCTTAAAACTCAACATTCAAAAAACTAAGATCATGGCATCCAGTCCCATCACTTTATGGCAAATAGATGGAGAAACAATGGAAGTAGTGAGAGACTTTATTTTCTTGGGCTCCAAAATCACTGCAGATGGTGACTACAGCTATAAAACTAAAAGATGCTTGCTCCTTGGAAGAAAAGCTATGACCAACCTAAAGAGCATAATAAAAAACACAGACATTACTTTGCTGACAAAGGTTCATCTAGTCAAAGCTATGGGTTTTCCAGTAGTCATGAATGGACGTGAGAGTTGGACTATAAAGAGAGCTGAGCACCGAAGAACTGATGCTTTTGAACTGTTGGAGAAGACTCTTGAGAGTCCCTTGGACTGCAAGGAGATCAAACCAGTCAATCCTAAAGGAAATAAGTCCTGAATATTCATTAGAAGGACTGATGTTGAAGCTGAAACTCCATACTTTGGCCACATGATGTGGAGAGTTACTCATTTGAAAAGACCCTGATGCTGGGGAAGATTGAAGGCAGGAGGAGAAGGGGATGACAGAAGATGAGATGGCTGGATGGCATAACTGATTTGATGGACATGGAGTTGGTGATGGACAGGGAGGCCTGGCATGTTGCAGTCCGTGGGGTTGCAAAGAGTCAGATGTGACTGAGCGACTGAACTGAACTGAACTGAAGGGAAAATGACTTGAATGTTTTCAACAGGATAAAATGAAGACGCTGAAGGTGTGCATGGCTTTGAGATAAGTTTGAAATGATGTTGCAGTGGGTGTCTTTTCTTTTGTCTTTAGGGGATCCAAGAAACAGGTTGAAAGGTAAAAATACAGTAGTCATTCTTCCCATAAAAAGAGAGGAGTACTCCACAAAGGAGCAACTGGGAAAACTGATTGTGATTCTAAGATTCCAGAACTAATTTTTGGAAAGAATCAATGCAAATTCCCTAAGAACAGTAACATACAGCCTCTGTCTGCTTTTTTCCTCACACAAAGTTATTATAACAGCCATAATACAGATGGGTTTCAGTAAGGTACACACAAGCCTTCTTCATAAATACCTATAAACAAAGAAGAGAACATGTATGGATGCCACTGCAGTCCGGAGACTGATTATTGCATCATGAGTGGTTGAATGGTGAACTGAGGTCAAACTGAAATGTGATTGCCAGTGGTATATTACAAGAATCTATGCTAAGCTACAGCTATGCTATTCAGCACTAGATGAAATTGTTGGAAACAAACAAACAAACTGGAAAAATCAAAACTGCAGGGTTCACATGTTAGGAAAAGTTAGAAAACATTTCATAACTTGACCAACTAATCCACAAACTAAGTAAAATTAGACAAATTTTCATAGGTGTCAATGCAATGACCAAAACTTGGACCCACCCCCTCCACACCCCAATCCACAGCACATGCCCAAGAAGGAGATGGAGTGATTGTATAGAATCCTACTTAGGTGACCCTAGATTCATGCATAAGAAGGCCAGGCAGTGATCTGCATGCCAGACTTCTGATTTGGACTTGAGCTGTTTCAAAGAAGAGTAGAATCTATCATAAGTAATGAGGGAACTGCTTAGAGTCATGAAATATTTCTATCACATCAAGAACTTGGAGTCTATTTTTTACAATTTATAGACTCTGGAATCTGATGGATCAGGACTTTATTCCTCTTCTTTGTTTTCTTGGGCAAACCACTCAATTTCTCTTTGTTTATCTGTAAAATGGAACTACGAAAATATCACCCATAATGTCCTTGTGAATACAGTACATATGTTAAAAAATATTACACATAATAAATACTCGGTGAATTTTAGCTAAAATACAATACAAAGTAGTACCGCTTTCTCAAATATTTCCAAGTTGGCATGGAGTGGGAAGGCCGAGCAGGGCCCCAGAGAGGATCCTGATGCATTTTGAGGTCCACACTTTCTCTCTCCTGTGGTCACTTTCCACGCTTTGCCTTCTCCCTCACATCCAGATTCTTTTATCTGTGCCTCTGTGAACAGAGAGAAACAAAACACAAGGAATTGATCTAGATCTGGATGTGAGACAAATATTCAATAGTACGTGACCAGAAATATGTCACTGGAACCAGAATTTTGTGGCCAGATTCAGAGCCATTTCTCTGAAACTGAAAGTGATTGACCTTCATGGACTGGGGACTAGGTCCCTGGGATGGGATCCTGATTTGGGTTCACCAATCACTCACCTTATTCCTTTTTCAAGCCTTTCTCCTCTTTCTTCATGTATGATACTTGTTTTGAGAGACACAAGAAGTTATCCTGAAAACTAAATCCTTCATGGAAAGTTCTTCAGGCCACTAAGAGGAAGATACTGTTCAACAAAGTTGCTCAAGAGTGGAATCGGCCACCTCTAATGTAGGGATTTCCTGGTTGCTAGACGTGTGTAGACAGAGGCTGTATAATGTCTCGCCTCAGGTGTTACAAAGGAGCATGAGCACTAACACCTAAAGATCTTTCCAGATGGAATTTCATGTTTGTAGTTACATGAGTGAGCATTGAGCTATTTGCATTGATTCATGCCTTAGCTTTTTAAAATTTCAATTGACAGAATATTCTTTAATGATTTATTCAATACTGGTATATATATTTTTTAATATTCTGCAACTAGCTATAATTCACTAGTTGAGGTAGCATATAATTTGAAACAAATTCATATATACTACCCACAAGTAGGTAGATCATTGATTACCACAACTCTTACATAAAACCATCATTAAATTTTTGGTCCACCATAAATTTTTTTTATTAAATCACAAAATCATGTCATTTATCAATGCATATATAAATATACATCTGTTTAAATTTTTTTTTATTTTTTTGCTTCACACCATGGCCTGAGGGATCTTAGTTTCACAAACAAGGATAGAATGAACCCATGCCCTCTGCAGTAGAAAGGCAGAGTCTTAACCACTGGACTGCCAGGGAAGTCCCACATCTGTCTTTTACAAAAAGGATTTTTTTATAGTGACCATTCTCCATGGAAATAATCTTATAAAATTCATTACAGTATTTATTGCATTATTACTGTACAAAAGTTATATCATTATTACAGTGCTCAAACTACCACACAATTGTACTCATCTTACACGCTAGTAAAATGATGCTCAAAATTCCCCAAGCAAGGCTTCAACAGTACATGAACCATGAACTTCCAAATGTTCAAGCTGGATTTAGAAAAGGCAGAGGGACCAGAGATCAAATTGCCAACATCTGTTGGATCATTGAAAAAGCAAGAGTTCCAGAAAAATATCTACTTCTGCTTTATTGACTGTGCCAAAGCCTTTGACTGTGTGGATCACAATAAACTGTGGAAAATTCTTCGAGAGATGGGAATGCCAGACCACCTGACCTCCCTCTTGAGAAATCTGTATGCAGGTCAGGAAACAACAGTTAAAACCGGACATGGAACAACAGACTGGTTCCAAATCAGGAAAGGAGTATACCAAGGCTGTATATTGTCACCCTGCTTATTTAACTTCTATGCAGAGTACATCATGAGAAATGCTGGGCTAGAGGAAACAAACTTGAATCAAGATTGCTGGGAAAACTATCAATAACCTCAGACATGCAGATGATACCACCGTTATGGCAGAAAGTGAAGAAGAACTAAAGAGCCTCTTGAATCGTGGCATCTGGTCCCATCACTTCATGGCAAA
>SJYX01015004.1:30277-57560 GCA_006410675.1 Oreotragus oreotragus | reverse complement strand
GGAGATGGTGATGGACAGGGAGGCCTGGCGTGCTGCGATTCATGGGGTCGCAAAGAGTCGGACACGACTGAGCGACTGAACTGAACCCTTTTGTCTATCAAATTAGTTCTCCAACAGTTTCCAGGTAAACAACTCCATCTCCTAGCTCTCTCTAGAATTTTTATGAAATTGGTATCTAGAAGAGCCCTATTAGTGTATATGTGGATAAGAAAGATGAACTTTTACATCACCCTTTGTATTTTCTTTACTTTCTCCTTTGTCCCCTTCTCTTCCCTTTAAATGAATTCCCTATCTTAGCACAAGCTTCTCAGGTGGCACAATGGTAAAGAATCCACCTGCCAAGCAGGAGATACAGGTTTAATCCCTGGTCGCAAAGATACCCTGGAGAAAGAAATGGCAAACCATTTCCCAGTATTCTGGCCTGGGAAATCCTATGGGTGGAGAAGCCTGGCCAGCTACAGTCCACAGGGTCACAAAAGAGCTGAACACAACTTTGCGACTGAGCATGCATGCACACTTTAGCATTTATCTGGTGATGAAGGGGATAACTTCAAGCAGGCAGGGAGATTCAGGAGGGCTTAAATATAAAAGCAGAGTTCTCCACACATGGATAGGAGCTACTGAAAGAAAGGAAAGGAAAAGCTGATGATGGTGGAGGAGACAGAGTTGCCAATGGGAGGGGGAAAGTCCAGCCAGCACTCAGCATCTGGAAAGTACAGACATAGGTCACAGGTTGGCCAGAGGCTAGTATCAGGGAAGTCTGGAAAAAAGTGAAATATTTACTGAAATATAGCCCAGGAAACATGGCAGCAAGTACGCTAAGCTCAATCAAAATAGGGATAATTTCCTAGCCTGGAAATTTGATTTGCATCAGATGAGTTGGTCTAGATGTGGAAGAGATTCAGAGCAGGACTATATAGAGGACAGTGGTGGTGTGACTGGGGCAAGGGTTTGAGAGAAGAAAACGGAGCCCAGATTTATAAGGTAAGGACACCGGGCTAACTACAAAGAAGTTAATTAAGGACATAGTAGAAAAGGGTAATAAAATGGAGGTTTCTTACACTTGGATGCAAGTTGAGCATGGGAGTAATGACGAATTTCTTCTTATTGAATCAGATCATCCTAAATAACGACAGAGAGGATGGTTCACAAAGTTCGTATTGGGACTAAGTCTGTCAGTCAAGGTGAACCTGATTATTCCAATGGAAATAGAGGGCTTTGAAGGCAGAGAAGCAGGACGTTTATGACAACTGGTCAGCTCTCCAAATCGGCTTTACTCTCTCAGGCATCTATTCTATGTGGCATTAGGCTCCCAAAGCATGAAGCAGAATGTGTTATTAAGTCAGATCTCCTTGGATCACAACAAAAATAATCAGGCAGCAGTGACAGACAAAGAGAAAAAGAAACAGAAAAAAAAAAAAAAAATGAGTGGGTCGCCAGAGGCAAAAATGGATGACAGATCCAAATGGCCTTCATTATTTCTCAGTTGGAAAAGTCCAGCAACTTTCTAAATTGTCTTCACCTTTTCAGTGCTTCACTACTCAAATTCATCTTATAAACCACTTCCAGGCGACAGACTAAAATTCTTCAAGTGTAAACACTGTTTCTCATTTCAATCTGCTACTAAAAAATACCAACAACAAGCTCCTTTTCTTTTCATTCAAATTCTGCACAATATGGTTCCAACTGATGTCAATGCTTATTTCCTAGTATGCTTTATTTTTAACTTAAAAGTCATTAAAATAACTGGAATACTTATTCTTTG
The DNA here is from genome assembly GCA_006410675.1 of Oreotragus oreotragus. Classification (NCBI taxonomy): domain Eukaryota; kingdom Metazoa; phylum Chordata; class Mammalia; order Artiodactyla; family Bovidae; genus Oreotragus; species Oreotragus oreotragus. The sequence continues at coordinate 55,795 of SJYX01015004.1, read as the reverse complement.
AATGCTTCTTTTTTAATGTTTTGTTTTTATTTCTGACAAGTGTGTCCTTCTTTGAAGACTTTCTCTACTTCGTCTCCATGTGATTTTGGCGGGCCACCAATCAGAAGACTAAGGGCTTCTGACAAGAGAAATGCCACGTGGCCCTAGTGAGGCCACCCCTCGTTTACCCCCAGGAGGCACATCCCAAGAGTGGCTGGAACGGAGGCATGAGAGGAATTCTCAGGTGTCTTTGTCTTCATCTCAAAGTTCCTCTGATCCTCTATCCTTCCTTAGGCTCTTCCACTCAATTATTTGAGCTACTCAATATCCTTTCAAGGAATTCCTTTGTGTGTGTGCACAGAGACACACTTCAGTTCAAGAATAGCAGTTTCTGCTGCTTGTAACCAAAGAACACTGAAGGTTGCAGACATGAGCACAAAAGCATCGGGGAAGCTGTTAGGTATAGAACAGGGCACAGACCTTCCCCCACCCTGAGATGACTGGTGTATGTGGAATCAATTCTCAAGCTAAAATATCGTAAAAAGCAATGGCACTGACATTAAAATTCTAATATGGGAAATTTAAAGACCACATAAAGGAGAACTGGGAAATAAGGTCATGGATGGGGCTGCCTGGAACACTGTGGGTGAAACTTCTAGGAACTGTTGGCTTTTGTGATTGTTTATCTGGGTTCTGGATAAATGAAACTGAGAGAACTGTGACCTCAAATGTTACCATTTTCACCGGGAGGCACGGACTAAAATCCAGAGTCTTCCTGTCCCCATGGCCCATGCATCTCTTTTTACTAGTTGTCACAGGGCTGAGACTGATGAAAACCAAACTCAGAGATGGACCGTACAGCTTGTTGTTACATCAAGGCAACTGAGAATATTGCCACGTATCTTGCATAGATCTCGAGGGAAATAATGGGATATGAGCTGTGCAGCAGATGTATTAGTAAACATTTAAGCCTGAAGAAACGTGAGCCACCGGCGCTCTTGCCAGCATTCCTGGCCTGCCCTCCCCCTCCTTGACTGAGGAAGCAGAGTTCCCCACGGGAGAAATAAAATGGATCCTGTGGCGCCAAAGCGCCTTGGTGCTGACCTCACCTCCCCTGACCCTCCTGATCTCTTGCCCCTCTCCCGTTTGCTTACTTCACCCCCAGGCTCCCTGTTCTTGCTCAGGTGCTGGGAACTCCCATTGCAGGGCTCTGCACTCTACGCCCTTGCTGCATGCTCTCCTACCAGCGAGGATAACACGTGGACCCAGTTGCTGCAGCGTGTGAGCCCAGTTGCTCCACAGCTTGTGGGAACCCAGTTCCCCGACCAGGGATCAAACCTGCGTCCCCCGCAATGCAGGGTGGATTCCTAATGACTGGACCACCAGGGAAGTTTCCACACCTGCCTGTTCCCTCACCTCCTTCCAACTTTGGGGGGCTTGAACGTCACCTCCTCCTGGAGATTTCCTCTGGACATTATATTCGAAATTGTAACACTTGCCCAATATTATGTTGCCCTCTGGTGTTTTATTTTTCTCCGTGGCACTTAACTGCTATCTACTATATATCTTACTTTTTTGTGACCTTTGTTCCCAGACATAGCCCCCAGTGAACCCTGCCTCCTGGGATTCACTCCCTCGGGTAGCCCCCCTCCTGGAGAATCTGGGCAGCTCTGCAACTCATATGAACCTTGAGAATCTGTCAGAAAGGATGCTGAGCCAGTTCCAGGCTTAAGCCTTCAGAGGGCATGCTGACTTCCGACTTTGTGCTTGGGAGGGCTCTGTACTACCCCGTGAAAAGGCTGGTTACTATGCTGGTAGACTCTGCAGAGGCAGACAACACCCCGCGGAAAGAGCGAGCCCATGGCATGGAGAAACTGAGAGGCCCAGCCCTCCAGTGTCCCACTTGAATCTGGTTCTCCAGCTGTTTCCACATGTCAGGCACATGAGGAAGCTGCATTGGACACTGGACATCCCAGCCCTTCAAACTAACATCACACGGAACAAAAGCACTTGAATCCAGATGAGTCCAGTTAGTCCACCAGGAGAGGCAGGAGATGATAAAATCATTGTTGTTTTAAGCCACTAAGGTGGTTGTTTATGCAGTGGTATGTAACCAAAATATTTTCATTGTGTTCATTGTCTGTTTCCAGCAAGAGTGTAAATTCCAAGAAAACAGGAGTTTGGCGGGGGGCTCATTTTGTTCTTTGTTGCACCCCTGGCACCAGTAACTGTGCTGAGCACTTAAACAATTCGTATGCAGGAAAGCATAAATTAATGAATTTAAACTAAACAGAGACTATGGGATGAAATGTATAATCAGAATTTGGAAGGGGAAATATATTCAACAAGATTTTTAGGAATTAATCTCTATTAATCAATATAATTATCATAGAATAAAATTTGTTCAAATGGGGTTTAGAAATGCACTTCCTAGGAGTGTGGAATCCTATTTTCAATATGATCAAGCTTCTTGATAAGGATGACTTCACCAGTGTCTGAGTTCAATTTCCAGTATTGGTTAAGTTGCCAAATTTAACTCATAAACCAAATGGTGCCAATAGAAATCTATCTTAAATGGCCAGATATTTTTTAGCTTAATATAGAGGGATGGGGGGCAGGAAGAGAAGGGGATGACCGAGGATGAGATGGCTGGATGGCATCATGGACTCGATGGACGTGAGTCTGAGTGAACTTCAGGAAATGGTGATGAACAGGGAGGCCTGGCGTGCTGAAATTCATGGGGTCGCAAAGAGTCGGCCACGACTGAGCGACTGAACTGAACTGAACTGAACTGAGAGGGAAGGAATTCAGAGATTTCAGAAATTCTTAATCGGAACAGTTTTACACAACTTGCCCATTTTCTTCTTGACCACATTCCAGAATAGACCCCTAATAACTCTCTCTTCCTCCTTGCTGCAAGATAGTAGATTGGCTTATCTCTAATGAAACTGATGAGAAGTTGAATGATTAGCTATGACCACCTTAAAAGCACACAACTCTGACTTAGAAGTCTAAAATTTATATCATTTATTGTAAGCATCTCGGTCTGTTGGTCATTTATAGCAACTGAGATATTCATGTAATTCTCCAAGAATCTCATAAACTAAGATACTTGAAGATTTCTTTCTCCTCTATTTTATGGATCTGACAACCAAAAGACAGGAGAAAAATGACTCGTTGCGATTAATGTATTTTATGTAATATTTTCTATCTCCACTAAAAGCATGCTCCATATGTGGATTCAGTCACTACATGAGTATACTCTGTAAGGTATTCCTCCATTCCCAGTTTAACTACATGATGTCAGGATTTTCTATGTCGTCATTCTCTAACATAGATTGTATGGCTTCCATGCACATTTCCAAAGAAAAAAAGAAAATACATTGCAATAGCCTACATATATAACCCCCTTAGGCTTCCTCAGTGGCTCAGTAGTAAAGAATCCGCCCGCAGTACAGGAGGCATGGGTTTCATCCCTGGGTCAGGAACATTTCCTGGAGGAGGAAATGGCAACCCACTGTAGTATTCTTGCCTGAAAAATCCCATGGACAGTGGTGCCTGATGGGCCATAGTCCATGGGGTCACAAAGAGTCAGACATGACTGAGTGAGCATGAGTACATAACCTCCTTAGCCAATCCCACTAACAACTTAATATTGTAGCTATAATGGAGATATATATACACACACTCACATAATAAATATATCAATGTTTTGCTGGTCAAGGTTTTCTCCTTTAAAAATTATATTACAGAAATTGGATACTGAGAGCTAATTGTTCTTTGTTTTTCTTTTTAAATTAAAAAAAAGGAATACATGTCAGTTTGCATTCCTTTGTGTTGAAATATTCTTGAATGACATGATTTTACTCGTGACCCTTAACAGGACTGAACATTTACGTTACTTCTGGTACCTTGTTTGGTGAAAGACTGGGAAGAAGAGAAACACTGGGGGGAGGATGGATTGCTAAGATCATGACATGCTTTTTCTCTGATTAAAATGTTCCCTATATTTTATTTCTAGGAAAATTAAAGTCCACATAAGTATGAGGTAGGTATTACTTGCTAAATGCTCTGAATAACATTATGCTCCTTACCCTTTATGGAAATGTGTTCCAAGATTCTATGTCTTCTTTGAAAGCACTGGAAGATTGAAAATGCATCTATTTGACAGAGCTGGAGACATTACTGTCTGCTTAAATAAGTTGTCTGCTGCTTAAATTTCCAGATGCAAGAAAAAAGTGTCCTCTGGCAGCCCAGACTGAGTACAAGAATGCAGGAGGAAAACATGATAAGATAGGGAAAAACATGGAGAGAATTTTTTTAACTCAGAAATAAGCTTGTAGACAGTGAGGAGCCTGTTTTACTCCAAAGAAGAATCTAAAATTTGAATTTACATGAGAAGTGTTGGAACATGATTCTCTACACTCTCGCCTTCTGATTGATTTCACTTTTAAAAGCTTAAGGCTTAAAACTAATTAAATTAAAAGCAAGCCAGAAAAAAAAGAGAGAGAGAGATCAAATGCTTCGATATTGCACATCTAAGGATGCTAATCTGTCACATTATTTTCTGGAGAAGGTTAATGGGAATAAAGCCCGTTGTGTCCATCCATTAGAGAATTCTACAACTGAAGACTGATAAAATTTAAATTTTTATGTTTGAAAACTATTTTAAAATAATTCAATTAGTGAAAGATAGCATTTTATATTGCCTCATTCAGTGCTTCCTAAAGCATATTTACCTTTGTTTTACATTTAAACCAAAGAAGTTATGAAACAATTTCAGACTTTCAGATATATGGAACCAAGAGTTACATATTATGGGAAAATATGTGTATTTCTTATTCCTAAAGAAATCTGTCTTCTCAGTGGGTAAAGGACTGTAATGTTTCTTTTCTTAAATAAGGTTTCTTATGGTCAAGGACCCATAAATGAAATTATATAGTTATTTTTTTAATACCTCCACAATTTAGTAGAACTTGATAACTATTTAGAGCATTAAATTCTATTTGGAGTTCTATTCTTACAGAGTTAACAAGACATTATGATGTCATTCTAGGAATGTAGTATGATAGGATTCATACAGTCAGGATAAATAAGAAAGCCTGTTGAAATCCAAGTGTGAAGGATATGGTCACCATATTGAATAAGGACACGTTTGGTAACTGGAAGATTGTTTTTGATAATTGGAAGAAAACTTGTCTTCAGTCTAAGATCCTTTGAGGAAACATAGCTGATTTCTTTCCATTTCTCTTTCCTTCCTCCAGGCTTAAAGAACACTAGGATAAATAAGCTCCTAAAACTCAGAATGATTGGAAGAGAGAACTCGCTGGGGAACTCCACGAAATACTGAAAATGGCCTTTCTTTTCTATTCGTCAAGTCCGTGAATTTCAGAGCCTGTCCTTTTGTATTTATGTTTTCAATACTTCAGTGAGATTTAGCAAGGTGCCTAAAGCGGGGCTGGGATGGAATAATTCTTGAGAATTTAAGTATTTCATACTCTATGCAGTGGAGATTCGCATCCACACCCTTGTCTTCACAGAAACTCAGGGAGTTAGTGTATGATGTGTTAAGAATCACCCTTCACACAAGCAGAGCGCCCTTGGCTTCCTGCCATGTCCTAAGGGTAGAAAAAGAGGGAATGCCAGGATTATTTACAGGACTGCTTTTCCTGTGGGAGATTGTGTTCTAGTCCACCTCAGCTCATTACGGATTCATGGGCTGCTATTTTGGCTAAATGATGATGGAGGTGAGATGATATTAGGTGAGAGGCTAACAAAACATTCTTCAGGCTTTACCACCATCCCTCTCCTTGCAGAGTCTTTGCTGTCAACAAAACCCAGTCAGGATAATGCTTCCCTTCCACCTCCTCCATCCATCCCCGTGAGTACTTTTCGCCTCTTAAGCGTCACCTGTAAAGGAGCTGCATTCACTATTCATGTTTCTGCACTTGCACTTTACAAGGGTGCTCTGCTCTTATTAAGTGCCAGTCTATAAATTGTTCCACATATGTGCCTAGAGGTTCGTTCCTTTTTCTACTGCCCACTGGCAGTTGGCTTTGATTTAGTGGGGAGATATGGATCCCGCCAACATTCCTAGCTCAAGTGGAGTCTTTGACCAGATGACAAAAATATTTCACCATTGAAGGCACTTTAGCTGCATCATTAGACCAGTTTGTAATTAGTTTATTGAAAGGTATTGAAATCATCATTTCTGAAAGTGGACTTAGAGTTATCTTGATAGGTAAGTGTTATTTATTGAGTCTTATCCCTTTCAAAGTAAAGGTGGATTTTTCAAGAGAAATACTTTGAGGTTAATCCCAGCTGACTTCTGAGGTGTTATTTCTCTGAATAATAGAAGCATAGTTGTATTTACTTAAACACTGTGTTTAGAGCCCAGAAGATAAGGGAGTTATTTGCATATATAGTCTGTGGTACTCATATAGTCGATGCTAGAGTAGGAATCATTGGTTTATAGAAACCAATAACAAGCACCCATCCTGCCTGGTGTTAACATGCAAAGCCAGCCTTGAATATTCACTGGAAGGAGGGCTGCTGAAGCTGAAGCTCCAATACTTTGGCCACCTGATGTGAAGACACCACTCACTGGAAAAGACCCTGATGCTGGAAAAGATGCTGGGAAAGAAGGAGAAGGGGGTGGTAGAGGATGAGATGGTTAGATAGCATCACTGACTTGACAGACATGCTGCTGCTGCTGCTGCTGCTGCTGCTAAGTCACTTCAGTCGTATCCGACTCTGTGAGACCCCATAGACGGCAGCCCACCAGGCTCCCCCGTCCCTGGGATTCTCCAGGCAAGAACCCTGGAGTGGGTTGCCATTTCCTTCTCCGATGCATGAAAGTGAAAAGTGAAAGTGAAGTCGCTCAGTCGACAGACATGAATCTGAGCAAACTCCGGGAGACAGCGGAGGAAAGAGGAGCCTGGTGTGCTACTGTCCATGGGGTCACAGAGAATCAGACATGATTTAGCAACCGAACAACGACAAAGTCCAAACTTACTCAATAGAAGAAGAGCATTTTTCTGTTGCACCAACCCTAGACTAGTTTGGAACTTTAATTCGGTAGCACCAGTCCAACCTATTACATACTCATAGACATTTTAAAATATAGGTCCAGACCTACATCTACAGCTGTGTCAACCCTTTATAACATTTGTGCCCAAGAATGATTTAATAAATTTATATGATCTTTTCTCACTGCTAACAGATGAGCTGGGGGAACATAGGTGACAAAGAGAGAAGGCTTACAATATCAAATTATTGCACACAAAAGCATCTTTTTTTTCAGCATCACCTTGATTTATTTTCCTCGTCTTTTTTTTTCCTCCAATGGAAAAATAATTTCATCAAAAAACAAATATCTCTGCCAAAGTGAAATAATTTCATGTTATAATGCTTTCTTTAAAAAAAAAAAAAGTCGACATTGAACTAAGACATGCTCTGACCACCCTCTCCTCATTTTTCTGACTATAATTTTTTAAAAATCCACTGGCAGAAAAAAAGATATTTTCCTCAAATATAGGATGATCATATTTTATTGCTGCTTTGTTTAGTAGATATTTTTCTCAATTGGGAAAAAAAGTCTAGGTGAAAAAAATTACCTAACAAGAGAAGTAGTTTACATAGTCATAACATTTAAATTGCCAAAAGAAAAAAAATGTAAAAAAAAAAATTTAATGTAAAATATCACATAACTTCAAAAACCTTACCTCAGTTTTCTATCACTTAACATGTACTATAAGCCAACTTTCTAAATAGGATTACGGTCCTCTATTATAAGTCCCTAGTGGTACTATGGTATATTGATACATTTAAAAAAATGCTACTACAAAATTTTTCTTTTCATTTTTGTTTCTGCCTATTGTGTACTTAAGCTATAGATAATTTTTGAATAAAAAGCCTACGGTAGATATAAATGCAATAGTTAACTGATCCTGTTTGCTGATGTCCTTTTCATGGTCCACAGAAGGTGGCAGCTTTTAGTCCAGCATCTTCTCCTGTTTCTTGCCTTCCTTTTTCTTCTTCTTAGATTCTGCTGTGATTAAAATAAAAGAAAGAGAGGAAAACGTATCACATTAGTAAGCTAGGAGAGAGGGAGCCACTTTTCTTATAAATGGCCAGGAATGAAATGATTAAATGCATAGACAAAGTACGTGTGTGTGTGTGTGTGTGTGTGTGTGTGTGTGTATGCATATGCACGTGCTTTTGCGAGAGAGTGCCTATGAGAATAGGCAGGAGTAATACAGCTTCCTGTGTGAACACCTAAAAATGCCTGGTTTCATACTGGTTGCCCCCATTTGATAAACAACATAGTGTCTGGGGGTCTCACTTAGAAAACTGAAACACAGCCAGCCTCTCTGAGAGGATAGACAGGGGAGCCACCACCGCTCTCCCAGACCCTCACTGCCCACACTCCCTTTCCATGGGACAGGGGATAAGCTTTTTTTTTTTCTCCTGTCATCATTTTCAAAGTGCTTCTGCTCCTGAGTTATCCTCTCCTGATGTGTCCTCTGTTTATACATTTGGCCATCTAGTCATATATGAAGGACCACCTCTGAATCTACCAAACATGGAGCTTTAACTCTACAAAGACTCCTAGCCTTGGTGAAGCATGTAAGATGTACCAACCTGGGCTAAACCAGGTAAGTAAAACTATCAGGATTTAAACCAAAAGACTTCATCCTTTTCCATTCAGTCATCTGTCATTTCCCTTTTCCTAAGCCTGGGAGAAAACAGTATGGAATAGGATATGTCAGCTTTGGCTCCAAAGATGAAAATGGTCAGCATCACCAGGCTAGCGAGTGAAAGGATATTGCTAAGTGTTTTTCAGATATTTAATACTTTCCCCATTCAGTCCACATAGTGGCAGAAATATATGGGTTAAGGGCTGGAGCCAGACTGCTGGAGTTTAAATTCTGACTCTATCACGAAGTTAATATGAGACTCTGAGAAATTTGTATATCTGTGAATCAGATTCTTCACTTGTGAATGGGCACATGAGTAGTACCACTTCGTCGGGTTCATATCCAAATCCGATGAGTTGTATCAGATCCACTGAGAACAGAACATGGGACAATAACTTGGCAATAAAGGTTAGCAGTTATTATTAGTGTGATAATAGACTAAGAACAAGAGGGTGATTTCTCTATACGATTAATATTCTTTGTCATCACCAAGACATTTGCACTGAGCAGGTCATTGAATGTGCTGAGCAACAGAGGAATATCAGGACAAAAACAGTGGCCAGTAGGGACTTGTTCATAGGATCACAGGACACGTGCCCAAGAGGGTCAGAGGTTTATGACAAGAGGGGACACCTCCACCACAAATGGTGCACAAAACTCAGCTTATACTTAAGCAGAGCTTGAACTTTTTCCATTGTTATCCTTACCATCTCTTCAGATTAGTTCTGCAGTCCATTATATATTAGGCCTAGTAGTATTTCTGTACAAAGTAATTGTCCTAAACTTCCTTTATTCAAGCTTCAAGGGTGCAACATAGGCAATTAGGTCAGGAGTTGTGAAAATGCTGCTGAACTGCTGCTCAAGAGTATTCATTTTGTTCACAAATATCCTCAGAATTTTCTCCTCTCCATACTGAAGTAACACTCTTTTACTCTCTCTCTTTCTATTTGTCATTAGAAATGTCTCCTTTTTGACCTATTATAGGTGAGATGACCAGAACTTCCAAGTTTAAAGACACCTCTAAGGTCAAATAAGGTTTTCTGTTCAGTTTCTGAACAAATAAGATCTGAACATTTAATAATCCCCAGTCTTTGCTTGGCATTTGAAGTAACAACTGTATATGAAGATGGTATCCTCAGGGAATAATCTAGGATGACAGCTGAAATATAACTCTGATTTCCCTCGTCTCATTTTCTCCAAATCCCTTACTGGGGAAGCCTCAGTAATTTATAATCCTCTGCTAAGTCACTACTAAGTCATTTCAGTCATGTACAACTCTGTGCGACCCCACAGAAGGCAGCCCACCAGGTTCCCCCGTCCCTGGGATTCTCCAAGCAAGAACACTGGAGTGGGTTGCCATTTCCTTCTCCAATGCATAGAGTGAAAAGTGAAAGTGAAGTCGCTCAGTCGTGTCTGACTCTTAGCGACCCCATGGACTGCAGCCTACCAGGCTCCTCTGTCCGTGGGATTCTCCAGGCAAGAGTACTGGAGTCGGGTGCCATTGCCTTCTCCGTTATAATCCTCTAGCCTCCAGGAAAGGATGTTTGGGGCAAAAGTTCGCATGTTTTGGCTATCATGTCCCTATTTCAATATGTAAGTAAATGAATCCCACACTGATCAGGTGTTGGTTAAAGCTTAAAGTTATTCTGAATATTGGAAACTGTTTGATCTAAGTAATCTAGGCAACACTTAGGGAACTGGAATTTCTCCTCAGTTGTCCTTGGTAAAAGCTAGAGCACCCCTCTCTGTTACCTAAGCCTGACCTTTACTTTATATTCATCAATGAACAACCATTATTGGTTGTTAATACCATTAAATTGGTATTTAACAACAATTAAAACCCAAGAAATGAACCAATTGCCCATATAATGTGCATAATATCTATCGATATTTTTAATGCAACTGACAAATAAGTCACCATGGCATTCCTTTGACACACTACACACCTTAAGTCCACTCTGGGTTCAATCTAAATAGATAAAATGAGGAGTCTTCAGTAAAAGGTAGTGGAAAGAAGAATTTGTATTTGTCCATAGTCAATTTGGTGACTTCCCTGGTGGCTCAGACGGTAACGTGTCTGCCTACAATGCAGGAGACCCGGGTTTGATCCCCGAGTCAGGAAGATCTCCTGGAGAAGGAAATGGCAACCCACCCCAGTATTCTCGCCTGGAAAGTCCCATGGACAGAGGAGCCTCTTAGGCTGCAGTCCATGGTGTCGAAAAGAGTCGGACACGACTGAGCAACTTCACTTTCACTTTCATAGTCAATTTGATTTCTCACACTGTGACCTTTATGTATATTTAGTGAGCTTTGTCACTACTATCTCTATGGCCTCAAAAACCGATGAAACCCTCTCGCGCTTTACCCTGTCTGTGCTGTGCTGTGCTGTGGTTTTAGTCTTGTCTGACTCTTTGTGAACCTAGGGACTGTAGCCCACCAAGCTTCTCTGCCCATGGGATTCTCAGGCAAGAATACCAGAGTGGGTCACCATTCCCTCCTCCAGGACATCTTCCCAACCCAGGGATCCAACCCATGTCTCTTAAGTTTCCTGTGCTGGCAGGCAGGTTCTCTACCACTAGGGCCACCTGGTAAGCCCCAAAGATCATGGGTATGTGGCAGCTATTTTTATGGCTTCATCCCTATTTCTCTTGCTACCATCACAGATGCGTGTGATATAAAAGACAGTAAACCAGTATGGAGGAAAAGTACGTCTGTGGTAGATTTAGCCTGAGGGGGGAGAGAATTTCTCCTCTCGGGGTTATTTCATTCTTTTGAAAAAGTATTAGTTTTCCAGTTTTAAAAGTAATACCTATTTATATAAAAATAAACATATGGTAAAAAGAAATTACCCACAGTTTCACAATATAGAGATAGCACTTTCAGCAACCAGTTCCATTTATGTTTCCTTTCTACAAATATATGTAATATACTTTAAGAACATAATGACAATTGATAGAATATATTAAGCTAAAAATTCTGTTATATTAGTTTCCATGCCATTGCATACACTTTGAAACATGACCAAGTAGCATTCTTTTATGACATCTCTGCCTATTTTTCTTCTTTTGTTGGTCAGTTGGCATGTTCCCACATGTCCCCATTTTTTGTTATTATAAAGAATGAGGCAATGTGTGTTTTGCAGAGAAATCACTGTATGTTTAAACTTTGTCCTAGTGTACATTATTAACAGAGGATCCACTGGATCAAAGAACAGAGTATTTTTAAAGCTCTAGGTATGTACTGGCGTATTTCTTTCTTGAAAGGAAGTACAAATTTAAATTTTTATCAACAACTTATATAAGGCTATCACAGGGATTCTCTAGTGCTCCAGTTATTACAAATCCATCTGCCAATACAGGAACACAGGTTCGATCCCTGGTTAGTGAAGATTCCACATGCCATTGGGCAGCTAAGCCCCTGCTCCACAACTACTGAACCTGCGTGCCTAGAGCCCACGCTCTGCAACACGCTACCGCAATGAGAAGCCATACACTGCAACGAAGGGTAGCCCCCACTCGCTGCAACTAGAGAAGTCTGCTCAGAGCAATGAAGACCAGGCCCAGCAACAAATAAATTCCTTCTCCAAAATAAATAAATACAGATTCTAAAAAAGAATCGATCACAGAAAACTCCTTCTCAAAAGGCAAATCATCAAACAAGATGCATCATCTCTTTTCCACCCATCCACAGGTCCTTCCCTCGTGGCTCAGAGGTTAAAGCATCTGCCTGGAATGCTGGAGACCCGGGTTCGATTCCTGGGTCGGGAAGGTCCCCTGGAGAAGGAAATGGCAACCCACTCCAGTACTCTTGCCTGGAGAATCCCATGGAGGGAGGAGCCTGGTAGGCTACAGTCCATGGAGTCGCAAAGGGTCGAACACGACTGAGCGACTTCACTCACAGGTCCTTTTAGTAATAGGATTGCCATGTGGTTGGTACAAGTAAACACCCACTCCCATTTCCATTATTAGGGACACCTAGAAGAAATAAGATTGTCAGTGGGAATTGAAAGAAAGACATCACAGATTTCTTTCTGAAGACTTTGAGAAGAGATGTCATTCTAAGAAGCAGAAGAGTTGAAAATTCTGGAATAAAGTGATCTCATTTTCTTAGCAAAATGTCTTGGTTTGATTTCTTTTTTTCAGATGACCTATGGCATATATAGAAAATGAAAGAAAATTAAGAGATGAAATGATTTGAGAGGGGTTTGGATTTTAACTGGGTCAACATCTCTTTGCTACTATTTCAAATAAAATGGCTTTGGGTCATTACACTGATGGGAGGAACTGTTATAGAATAGGAACATATGTTTACCTTCTAAAGAGGTAGAATGCCTATAAGACGAAGCTATGAACTCTCAGAAATGGACACCAAAGCTTTAGAGGTCAAGAGTGCCCGTGGACAGGGACAGCGGGTGGTGTGTCACAGAGAGTCCTGAATATAACCTGGGGAGATTCATTCAATAAATCATGAAAACTGAGTGAAGGAAAAGGATCAAGTTACTGTCAAATCATAATATCACCATGTAAATAAGCCCCCAAATCTAGATACAACCAACCCCTTTGTAACGCTTCATGAACCTATTTGAAAGTACTCACCTGTGCTTAAGAATCAGCTGCCTAGTCACCTGGAAATCTCTAATTCCTTCCCAGCTGTGTTTCTGAACTGATAACAAGGCTTGCTGAATTGTAAATGTACAGCTCGGCGATTCACCAGGGATCTAGGTATGAGCTGGCTCGGTTTCTTGCCATGGCACCGTTCATTGAATTCCCCAATATTTCAGGTTAAATGGGGTGGTGTCTATCAAGTGGCACAATATAGGAAGAAATTTCTGTATAGTTAATAATCAAAAGTATCATCTCTTAGTTTTTTTATCTGATTATTCTCAGATATGGTTCAGTCCAACATCTGTGTAATAGTTTGTTTCCTCTTCAATTTCTTATTTTGTAATGTCACACCATTTCTTCTTGTATGGACTCGATACATTTACAATACTTCTAGAATTATATATGGAATATACGCATGCATGCATGCTAACTAGCTTCAGTTGTGTCCAGCTCTTTGAGACCCTAATGTCTATTCTATTCTGGAGTGATTGTCATGCCCTCCTCCAGGGGATCTTCCCAAACCAGGAATTGAACCTGCTTCTCTTGACTACTCCTGCATTGGCAGACAGGCAGATTCTTTTCCACTAGCACCACCTAGGAAGCCCATATGGAATATATACATCCCACCGGTGACTGCAGCCATGAAATTAAAAGACGCTTACTCCTTGGAAGAAAAGTTATGACCAATCTAGATAGAATATTCAAAAGCAGAGACATTACTTTGCCGACTAAGGTCCGTCTAGTCAAGGCTATGGTTTTTCCTGTGGTCATGTATGGATGTGAGAGTTGGACTGTGAAGAAGGCTGAGTGCCNTGAAATTAAAAGACGCTTACTCCTTGGAAGAAAAGTTATGACCAACCTAGATAGTATATTCAAAAGCAGAGACATTACTTTGCCGACTAAGGTCCGTCTAGTCAAGGCTATGGTTTTTCCTGTGGTCATGTATGGATGTGAGAGTTGGACTGTGAAGAAGGCTGAGTGCCGAAGAATCGATGCTTTTGAACTGTGGTGTTGGAGAAGACTCTTGAGAGTCCCTTGGACTGCAAGGAGATCCAACCAGTCCATTCTGAAGAAGATCAACCCTGGGATTTCTTTGAAAGGAATGATGCTAAAGCTGAAACTCCAGTACTTTGGCCACCTCATGGGAAGAGTTGACTCATTGAAAAAGACCCTGATGCTGGGAGGGATTGGGGGCAGGAGGAGAGGGGGACAACCGAGGATGAGATGGCTGGATGGCATCACGGACTCAATGGATGTGAGTCTGAGTGAACTCCAAGAGATGGTGATGGACAGGGAGGCCTGGCGTGCTGCGATTCATGGGGTCACAAAGAGTCGGACACAACTGAGTGACTGAACTAAACTGAAAGAACATCATGGCTATTCTGTGTGAAAACGTCACTTTTCCTTTCTGTAGACACAGTTTTATAGATAAAATATAGACCAAATAATGCTCAAATTGACTGGGATAACATGGGCAGATGGGCTGATAGAAACCTTGGATTGTCCCTCTGAGGAGGTGGGGTCTTTGTTTGATCAGAAGAATCTGAAAGGGTAAATAAACTTGTGCGGACAGGAGTGGGGGAAGCTGGGCTCCCCCTCTCCTCTGAGAAATAGGGGAAGTTAGAAAGGGAATCAGTCCTGAATATTCCCTGGCAGGACTGATGCTGAAGCTGAAACTCCAATACTTCGGCCACCTGATGTGAAGAGCTGACTCATTGGAAAAGACCCTGATGCTGGGAAAGATTGAAGGCGGGAGGAGAAGGGGATGACCAAGGATGAGATGGTTGGATGGCATCACCGACTCAATGGACATGAGTTTGGGTAAACTCTGGGAGTTGGTGATGGACAGGGAGGCCTGGCATGCTGCAGTCCATGGGGTCACAAAGTTGGACATGACTCAATGATGAACTGAACTGAACTGAGAAAGGGACTAGCTGATGGAGAGGGAGACAAAGCGGGTTGGGGGGTCATGCAAGGCCCCAACAGGACAAAGAAAGGAGAGAGAAAGGGCAGTGGGCACACTGTTAGAGCTGCAGGCTGGCTCAAGGGAGAGTCAACTTAAAATGAGGTTTTTATAACTAGAGCCAATTTTAAGTCTACATGTCAATCAGTTTTCAGGTTTGATTTTAGCTGGGTGAAGCCTCTACAGAGGTATTTACACTGGTTTCCTTTTTCCTCCCTACCTGTAGATGTGTTTAGATAAACAAGTTGAATATTATTAACTATGGCAACCTATACTTTGCTGTCTCTGTTCCCTGAAATTAGAAAGAACCCAGTCAACACATCAACACAAGGTCCTGATGGTAGTTGGTGGTTGGTGGTTGGTGATTTTATCTCTAAATTGTGTCTGACTCTTTGTGACCCTGTGGATTATAGCCCACAAGGGTCCTCTGTTCATGGGATTTCCCAGGTAAGAATATGGAAGTGGGATGTCATTTTCATAGGTCACCATTTTCTCCTCCAGGGGATCTTCCTGACCCAGGGTTTGAACCTGTGTCTCCTGCTTGACTGGTGGATTCTTTACCACTGTGCCACATGGTCTTGATACTAGCATACAAACACATCAACAGCATACACTAGGATTTGTGGAATGCATGAGTAAGTCAATAATGTATTTTCCTAAGCTTTGGCTAGCTGTGCTTTTGATGTGATTGTTACTCATAATGTATAAGGGTCAGGTATGTTGGGAAGGGACTATTTTTGTCATCTATGCATACAACAGCCAGATATGCTTTTCCTAAGCATGGCTTTCATGTGACCATCGCCAAAGCTAAAATTACTCATGAATGTTGATCTGACAGCCACATAGACCTCACATATGTGAATTGCATATGTTTGAACTCCTGCTAAATCTTTGTGAATTTAAGTTTAGGAATTCTGCAACATGTGACTCCAAGCAGGTCACTGATTTTGAGTTTACCATAATGTGTAAAAATATTTTTAAGATTTGTCATTGTTTCTGTTTGTTCATTTAAAGAATCTGATGCATATTTGAATGCTTTACTTTTGCAAAATTCAGAAGTTCCAAGAAGTATAAGAATGGCGGAATAGTAGCAAGAATTTTAGGAACTATGGATAAAAACCCAGCAAAACATCAAGAAAGTAAGTAGATTGCAGAGGTAAAAATGAGTTTGATGTTGATGATATTCCAGAGATTCCCAAAGAGATGAAAGAGTTATTGGAATGGGAAGAGCAGTGACTGTGGGACTCATCAAAGAATAGGGCTGGAAGATTTGATTGATGGAGATAGATGTTCTCAGTGGTACCTGCTGCCCTGCAGAGCATGAACCTGGGACCAGAGGTCGACTTGTCAAATACTTATAATATTATTGTGGTCAGCAGAATAACGTTCCCCCAGCGATGACCATGTTCTAATCCCCTGGTGAAGGGGAATTAAAGTTGCAGAATTAAGGTTACTAATCAGTTGATGTTAAAATAGAAGAATATCTTGGATTCTCCAGGTGTGCCCAATATAATAATGTGTGTGTGTGTTAGTCGCTCATTTGTGTCCTACTCTTTGTGACCTTACGGACTGTAGCCCACCAGGCTCCTCCATGGAATTCTCCAGGCAAGAATACTGGAGTGGGTTGCCGCTCCCCTCTCCAGGGGATCTTTCAGACCCAGGGATCAAACTTGGGTCTCCTGCATTGCAGGTGGATTGTTTACCATCTAAGCCACCAGGGAAATCCCCGATATAATGATAAGGGTCCTTAAACATGGAAGAGGGAGACAGATAGAAAGAGTAATGAAATGGGAAAAGGAACTCACCAACCCATTCTTGCTGGCTTTGAAGGACAAAGGAGAGGCCTGTGGAAGCTGGAAATGAGGACTGGACAGTCGCCCCATGAGTCTCCAGAGGGGACAGCAGCCCTGTGACTCCCTGGTTCTGCCCCTAAAGACCCAAGACAGACTTCTGAACTTCAGATCCTGTGAGATAATAAACTTGTGTTCTTTCTAGCTACCCTTCTGGTGGTAATTTGCTGTAGCAGTGATAGAAAACCAATACGATTATACCAATCATTTTGAAGATGGTTTGCTTTGTCAGATACAGCCAATCCTTAATTTTTAGACTCTCAAGGGGATTAGACCTTGACTCTAGAAGGAAATTCTTTTTGGGAAATGGTTCAACTAAAAACTGAGACATGAATATGCCTGGGTCTTTCAACTTCCCTGGTGATGCAGATGGTAAAAGCGTCTGCCTACAATTCAGGAGACCAAGTTCATTCCCTGGATGGGGAAGATCCCCTGGAGAAGGAAATGGAAACCCACTCTTTTATTCTTGCCTGGAAAATCCTATGGATGGAGAAGCCTGGTAGGCTACAGTCCATGGGCCTCAAAGAGTTGGAAATGACTGAGTGACTTCACCTTATTTTCACATCATGGTCTTTAAGATCTTTCCTAGGACAGGAGTATGCTGATTCCCAGCTCATTCTTCACACTTTGGAATCAATATAATTAGAAGGCCATGACTTGACCCCTTAAAGGAGGCAGGTCTCCCTGTTAAGATTTTTCAATTATCTGCCGAATTTGCTCAAGTGATGGTCACGACTGTCTTGCCCTGCAGTATTAACTCCTTCATGACAGGGAGTACTTTTGTCACATTTTAATAATTGTCAAATGAATATTTCCAGCATCATTAATTTAACATTCTAAACAGTAGAAAGATCAAATATGGAAAAAAGAGAGGTTGGGTGGAAGGTATATGAATGGTCTTTTAATTTTTTAAAGGGCCAAAAATTTGGATAGAGCAAGTTCAGTTCTTCTCTACGTGGCTGTCTTTCCCATCTGTAGAAATGGACTTCTGTGCTCAACGTGATGACAACACTCTGTGACTCAGACTGAGGTCACTTATTTTCAAGTCATGTTTCCACTCATGTTAATAGCTGCTCTAGATTAACTAAGTACTGGCTTAAAGTTGAATTACATGTAAGTCTCTATTTATACAAGCAGAGTTTAAGTAAAGAATGAAATCCATGGACAGACGTTTAGCATTGCACCTCTGCTTAAAACATTTAAAACAATCAACAGGAAGTATTGCTCCTGGGAGAAATATGCATTCCAAATCTGTATAAAATGAGACCCCTCAAGATCAGGAAGTGGAATCCAGTCTTGATGTGGACACGAGCAACGCTAAGCACCAAACACGTTAACTGACATGAATCCCAGAGTCCAGGTCCTAGACATACTGGGAGCTGGCCTCACCCTCCCTGCTCCGTGCTCTGGTGCCCTGGGATGCCTGGGCAACAGGCCCTGTTATAACAGGAAGACAGGATTCCCTGTGTCAGGGAAGTGGGCTCCTGGGGTGACGGGGTGGCTGGTGGTGGAAAGGACCCTGGGAGCAATTGGCCTAAGTCTCACTGGTGAGGTGGGGGAGGGAGAGGTGATTCCCGCTTAGATTCATGCAAGAGCTGGTGGGGGAACTTCCAGATGGAAGGGAGTTTGGGGAGCTCAAGACCTTGGCTCCAAGCTCAGAGCATAGCCCAGGGGAGGTGTGGTGGGGGGTCGACCAGCTGCCCAGGAAGACTCAAATTTCCCTCTATATCAGGTGTCCATCCCCTCGGGCCCTGAGTCCTTGGGGTTGTATTTCCAGAGCTCTGTTCCTCCTCTGGAACCTTCCCTGGTTTCCTGGGCCTTTAGCCTTCCACCTCAAGAAGAATGTGGACTAGAGGACCTGCTTGTTCCCAGGGAAAGAGAAGGCCACCCTGTGCCAGGGTCTAGCAGGTCTGTTCACATCAGGCAGGAAAGCTCACCTCCCAAGACATTTATGGCTCAGTCGTGACATGAAAGCGAGGACGCGGAAGCAATAAACCCAGGCCGGGACCAAGATGCAGAGAGCAGGTGAGCACAGGGCCATCTCCGCAGGACAGTCATCCCCGCTCTTCACAGCCTCTCATGCCTCACCCGCTTCTGTGGGCACCACCCAACTTCTCGCCTTTCTGGAACCTAGCAACCAGCCCACCCGCAGAACCCACTTCCTCAGGAAGTGCTGGGAGGGGCTGGTACCCCAAGGGGTGGGGAGTGGGGGTGGGGTGGGGGGACAGAGCTTGGGCAGAGAAAGAGGGAGACACACCCACCCAGTTCGAGGTTTCTTTTAATCCGTCAGAAACCAGCCTTTTGAGGTGGCCCAAAGACTGCTGAAAGCATGAGAAGGGTAACGATTTAGAAGATGAGGTGATACATTATTAATGAATGGCACCTCTTTCTTGTCCCAGGAGGGCCTCTGGGTCTATTTAATAAGTCACAGGAACCAGCACAATATTGTAAAGCAATTATCTTCCAAAAAAATTTTTTTTAAAAAGGAGAAAAAACTAATGACGGAAAGCTGCTGACAAACAATCATACAAGAGAAAAAGGAAGCACTTTGTTTTGCTGGGTGTGGGAGCCCCACCACCCTCAAGGAAGCTGAGTTCTCTCTTCAGTCACGGCTGCTGTGACAGAGTTCAGGGCACAACACTCCGCTGGAAATGGAAGTTTCCCTTCTAATCCCCGAGAGGCGGGGGTACAGAGTCCAAGTTGGGGCCCTCCACCCAGAAAGCCACCTGCCACCTGGGGCCCTGGGGCCAGAGAAGCGGCAGCACCTCCCCCTGTAGCCTTCCCCTGCTCGTGGCTGCCTCCACCCGTCCCCAGAGCTTGGCTTCTACCCCCCAGACTCTAGGAAGCCGCGGCCTGTGGTTGCCCGAGGCCGATTTCAAAAGAGAACACCGAGAAAAACTTTCGAGACCAGCGTCATCCCTACCTGGGGGGAACCCAGGTCAGTGAACACCCCTCCTTAAACAGTTGAAATAAATCCAGAAGTGATCATCTCCCTCCATAACAGAGCAGGAATGATTCTTTTCTCATCTTTTTTAATTGACATATGTTGCTGTACAATATTAGATAAATTACAGCTGTCCGATACGGTGATTCACAATTTGTAAAGGTCATACTCCTTTTACAGTCAGTGTAAGCTATTGGCTATATCGCCATGTTGTTCAATATATCCTTGTATCTTATTTGATACATCATACTTTGTACCTCTTACTCCCCCACCCAAATCTTGCCCCTCTCCCTTCCCTCTCCTCTCTGGCTGGTAACCCCTAATTTCTTCTCTGTATCTGTGTGTCTGCTTCTTTTTTGTTCTGTTCAACTAGTTTGTTGTAGTTTTTAGATTTTGCCTATAAGCGACAACATACAATACTTGTTTTTCTTGGAAGTCTGACTTATTTCACTTACCATAATGCCCTCCAGGTTCATCCATGTTACAGTAAATGGCAAAATTTTGTTTGTTTTGGGGACTGAGTAATGGGAATGATTCTTGACTAGAATGAGCATAGATATTGAACAAGCACCACAAGAACCAAAAGGATTATGAAGTCCCTTTCAATAATCCAAGACTTGATGTTTAAAATGTGGCAGAGCTTATCCAAAGAATTGATGCTTTTGAGCTGTGGTGCTGGAGAAGACTCTTGACAGTCTGTTGGACTGCAAGGAGAGCCAACCAGTCCATCCTAAAGGAAATCAGGCCTGAATATTCATTGGAAGGACTGATGCTGAAGCTGAAACTCCAATACTTTGGCCACCTGATGCGAAGAACTGACTCATTTGAAAAGACTCTGATGCTGGGAAAGATTGAAGATGGGAGGAGAAGGGGACGACAGAGGATGATATGGTTGGATGACATCACCGACTCAATGGACATGAATTTGAGTAAACTCTGAGAGTTGGTGATGGACAGGGAGGGCTGGCATGCTGCAGTCCATGGAGTCGCAAAGAGTTGGACATGACTGAGCGACTGAACTGAACTGAACCTAACGTTCATGGCATTAGTATAATTATTATTATTCCTCGATAGACGGCCAAGCCTCCCTTCCCTGGGCTCTCTCCTAGTTCCTCTCAGTCTTTCCTATTTATCTCACCAGCTTTAGCAGGGAGGCGAGCTGCTCTGCACCCCCTCAGTCAAGGAAAGAGATGGGCAAAACCCTGTGTGATAACATCCCCTGCTCCATTTGGTCTTCTGAATGCTCCCTGGGATGTCACAGGAAGAGCCTCTCGCCTGCTCCACCCTCCTCCCAGGGCGTTTTCTTTTTCATATTCTTTTCCCTCACAGTTTCTCATAGGATATTGAATATAGTTCCCTGTGCTATACAGTAGACCTTGTTATTTATCCATTCTGCATATATTATAATTGCCACCTGCTCATCTCAAACTCCCAACCCTCCCCTCCTGCATCCGTCCTCCTTAACCCCTGGCAACCACAGGTCTGTTCTCTTAATTCTGTGAGTCTGTTTGTCTCTTGAATACAAGTCCGTTTTTGTCATACTCTAGATTCCACATTTAAGTGATGTCATCTGGCATTTGTCTTTCTTTTTCCGACTCACTTCACTTAGTACAGTAATCTCAGGTCCACCCATGTTGCTGCAAAGGTCATTATTTCACTCTTTTTAATGGCTGAGTGGTATTCCATTGCATGTCTTGGCTATTGTGAATAGTGCTGCTATGAACACTGGGGTCCATGTATCTTTTTGAATTATAATTTTGTCTGGATGTATGCCCAGGAATGGGATTGCTGGATCATATGGCAACTTTATTTTTAGTTTTCTGAGGAGCCTCTGTACTGTTCTGGCATTAGTATAATAATTATATTATATAATTATACTAATGCCTCTGTACTGTTCTCCATAGAGAATTTTTTTTTTTTAAATCAGAGCCTGGGTCTTTCTTCTCACACTGAAAAGTCCCCAGTGCCCCCCTCCACTGCCTTTAGGATTCATCTTCACTATTTACCATGGGGACCTACTGGCTGCCACCCTGTGCCACTTTCTGCCTCACCACTGAAGCTAATCTTTCTCACAGGCACAGTTAGAGATGCAGTGTTTTTAAACCATAGAACTCAGACAAGAGTTGTATAATCTGAAACATGGGTCTGTGGTCAAGCTGCCACCTTTATGTAAACCCTCATCTGTGGCACTCCCCATCACACCACAATTGTGTGCTATATCTGTGACTCCCACAAAATCGTGCATCTTTTAGGCCTGTGCGGTGGCTGGCATAAGATACATATCCTAAAGAAGGGAATATGTATCGCAATTCTTATTAAGGAAGGTGCGAATTCAACTGTTGTGATGCATGTTAAATATTCTACCACCCTTACTGATTATTTCTACCTCAGGTTGATTTTTTTTTCAAGTACTCTTCAATTTTGTTTTATTTTGGCTCATCTGCCTGTACCCATCCACAGAGATAAAGGGATGACATCTTTAGCCATCGTTGCAGAACTTTCCTGACTGTATTTTACAACGATGCCCTTTGCATCATTTCTGGTCCCACATGCTTTTCCGAGACTGTGTCTAGAGGCACAGTCTATTTCATCCTTTGAAGCCAGGGGGTTGTGACAATTTCAACCAAAAGAAGATGATGAGAGTGATGCTATGTGACTTCTGGGCCCAGGTCATAGAAGGTACAGCTGCTACCTGTCTCTTTGGGGAGGCCCTTCCTTGGATCCCAGCCCTCAGACTGTGCAAAAGCTCACACCAGCCCCGGAGAGAGACTCCAGGAGAAGGCACACAGAGAGGAACTGAAGTCCTCAGCTGACAACCACCAAGACCCACCGTGAGTGAATGAGTCCTCAGGGCATTCCAGCCTCCAGACTTTCAGTTTTCCAGCTGAGACCCCAAAAGGCATGAAACAGAACCAAACCATCTCTGTTCTAATCTGTCCTAGTTGCTGACCCATAGAACTCCTGAACACATTAGGTTATTGCTTTTTATCACTAAGGTCTGGGATAACCTGTTTTGCAGACATATAACTAGAAAACTAGTGTATAGTCAAGATGCAAAGAAATAGTGAATCTGAAAATAAAATGTGCTACCTAGTCACAGTGGCCCTTGTTCTCTTTATACTAACAAATTATGTTTTTTGAGATAAAAAAATAATTTGCTTCATTCTGTATCATCTGCCTCTTCTGCTGACACTAATGTGCTGCCTAAAAACTCATTTTTCACATTACTTAATTCTGAAAGGGGTGACTACACCAATGAAACCCGACGACTGTGTTACTTCCTGAGCTGTGACCCAGATCCAAGCACCACTCATTCAGTTCACTGAAAACAAGCTCCCCTTCCACAACAGCTTTGCTTCTTTTTGATAAATGCTCTATTGATGCAAAGAACCAACCCATTGGAAAAGACCCTGATGCTGGGAAAGACTGAAGGCAGGAGGAGAAGGGGACGACAGAGGATGAGATGGTTGGATGACGTCACTGACTCAATGGACATGAGCTTGAGCAGGCTCCGGGAGATGTGAAGGACAGAGAAGCCTGGCGAGCTGCAGTCCCTTGGGTTGAAAAGGCGTCAGATACGACTTAGTGGCTGAACAACAACTGTAAGCATTGAAAAAATATTTAAGTTGACTTTTAAAACAAACATTCAATTAATGAGTCAATCTTTGGTGAATCTAATCAATAAAAAGGCTTCCCTAGTAGCTCAGCTGGTAAAGAATCTGCCTGCAATGCAGGAGATGCCAGTTTGATTCCTGGGTAGGGAAGATTCCCTGAAGAAAGGATAAGCTACCCATTCCAGTCTTCTTGGGCTTCCCTGGTGGCTCAGCTGATAAAGAATCGGCCTGCAATGTGGGAGACCTGGGTTCGATCCCTGGGTTGGGAAGATACCCTGGAGAAGGGAAAGGCTACCCATTCCAGTGTCTGGCCTGGAGGATTCCACGGACTGTATAGTCCGTGGGGCCTCATGTGAAATATGTATAATATGCGATTAAAACTTTTTTAAAGGTGGTGGCATTGAAACTTTTAGACTTTTAAAGAAATAAAGATTTTTTTTTTCCTTAGGATGTTAACAAACGTGCTCAAGAAAAAGTAGAGGCCCCTCTGTCCATGGAATTCTCCAGACGAGAATACTGGACGGGGTGGCTCCCACTCTAGGGATCTTCCCAATCCAGGGATTGAAGCCAGGTCTCCTGCATTGCAGGCGGATTCTTTACCATCTGAGCCACCAGGGAAGGTGATGGGAAACCTCAGTAGATCACCATCATGTAAAAATGCAAAAGGTTAAAAAAGAATTATTGCCCCCCAAATTTCCTGGCCTCGAGTTCTTTCAGTAAGTTTCTTAAGCTTTCAAAGAGAATTTACAGCTATATAAACCCATCCAGAAGATGAAAAAGTACTAAAAGTTAGCTTTCATATATTGGATGAAATTTGCTTAATATAAGACCCAAAATTGATAAAGCTAGAATGAGAAAGGAAACTATATAGACTTTTTCATGTATAACTTTAAAAATTGCTGGAATATACATTAAATTACATCTTTTAAAAGATAACATTAAAATCAAATTGAATTCATATTAGAGGAGCAAGAATAATTTAATATTAGGAAATTATATATACGTATTATGTATACATTCAGTTCAGTTCAGTTCAGTGGCTCAGTCGTGTCCTACTCTTTGCGACCCCATGAATCACAGCACACCAGGCTTCCCTGTCCATCACCAACTCCCGGAGTTCATGCAAACTCATATGTATACATTACATCTAATATATATAATAGGTAATTATATGTATATAGTATGCCTGGAGAATCCCAGGGACAGAGGAGCCTGGTGGGCTGCCATCTATGGAGTCGCACAGAGTCGGACAAGACTGAAGTGACTTAGCAGTAGCAGTATGTATATATATATATGTGGCATAGTAACTTTAATATAAAAACCGAAAGCATGCATAAATGCATAAAATGCTAAAAAAGCATTCTTTTCCCCCTTTCCCATCATCATTATTTAAAATTGCCCTCGGTGTATATGCCCAGCAGTGGGATTGCTGGGTCATAAGGCAGTTCTATTTGCAATTTCTTAAGGAATCTCCACACTGTTCTCCATAGTGGCTGTACTAGTTTGCATTCCCACCAACAGTGTAAAAGGGTTCCCTTTTCTCCACACCCTCTCCAGCATTTATTGCTTGCAGACTTTTGGATCGCAGCCATTCTGACTGGTGTGAAGTGGTATCTCATTGTGGTCTTGATTTGCATTTCTCTGATAATGAGTGACGTTGAGCATCTTTTCATGTGTTTGTTAGCCATCCGTATGTCTTCTTTGGAGAAATGTCTATTTAGTTCTTTGGCCCATTTTTTGATTGGGTCGTTTATTTTTCTGGAATTGAGCTGTATAAGTTGCTTGTATATTTTTGAGATTAGTTGTTTGTCAGTTGCTTCATTTGCTATTATTTTCTCCCATTCAGAGGGTTGTCTTTTCACCTT
>SJYX01015004.1:15503-28667 GCA_006410675.1 Oreotragus oreotragus | reverse complement strand
CAGCACTGTTTATAATAGCCAGGACATGGAAACAACCTAGATGTCCATCAGCGGATGAATGGATAAGAAAGCTGTGGTATATATACACAATGGAGTATTACTCAGCCATTAAAAAGAATACATTTGAATCAGTTCTAATAAGATGGATGAAACTGGAACCAATTATACAGAGTGAAGTAAGCCAGAAAGAAAAACACCAATACAGTATACTAACACATATATATGGAATTTAGAAAGATGGTAATGAGGACCCTGTATGCAAGACAGCAAAAGAGATACAGATGTGTAGAGTGGACTTATGGACTCTGAGGGAGAAGGAGAGGGAGAGGGAGAGGGTGGGATGATTTGGGAGAATAGCATTGAAATATGTATACTATCATGTACAAAATGAATTGCCAGTCTATGTTCAATGCAGGATGCAGGATGCTTGGGGCTGGTGTATGGGGATGATCTGGAGGGATGATGTGGGGTGGGAGGTGGGAGGGGGGTTCATGTTTGGGAGTTCGTATAAAAAAATAAATAAATACCAAAAAAAAATAAATTAATTAATTAAAAAAAAATTTGCCCTGGAAGTTCTAAACAAAAATCCAATGATTAATAACTATCAGATTTAAAAACACAAAATAATCATTATCGGCCTATATACAATACTGTACCCAGGAAATGTCATCAAATCAAGTGAAAACCTTTTTGAATTATGAATTAATAGAGATATGACCAATACAACAGAAACTTTCAAAATAACAGTAGCTTGTATTATACCAGCAAAACAATTAGAAGGCAGAATAACAACTAGAGCAGGAATATCATTCTTAATAGCATATATAATTAATAAATTAAAATTAATAAATTAATAAAATCAGTGAAATTAATAGGATACATCTTGGAGAGATTTTTTAATATGCATTTTAATGAGACACAAAAAATAAAACCTGAATAAGTTAGCTAGCCTGTCATGTTTCTGATGGGATACCAAATATAAAGAAATAAATTCAAGTTAATCTATGCATCTCACACTACCCAAATACAGTTTTAAAGCAATATTTTTAATCTTGGGTTTCCCTGGTAGGTCAGTGGTAAAGAATCTGCCTGCCAATACAGGGAGACAGGGGTTCGATCCCTGATCCAGGAAGACCCCACATGCCTGGGAGCAGGTAAGCCCGTAAGTCCATGTGCCACCGAAGCACTGAGGCCCAGGAGCCACAGCTCCTGAGCCTGAGTGCGGCGAGCGCTGGGGCCCGTGCACCCCAGAACCCACGCTGCACAGGAGGAGCCACCACCACGAGGAGCCCACTCCCAGCAGCTGGGGGGAGCCAGGCCAGCAGCCAAGCACAGCCAAGTCAAAGACGCTTTTAAAGTGATCTTGATGGAATCGGATTAATTCGTCTTAAAAAAAAAAAAAAAAAAAAAAAGTCGTCCAAACAGCTCTTTTAGAACAATGCAAAAAAATGCTACTCAATTCTAAATGTAATAAAACTGAAAAAATCATGTTTCTCACACAAAAGAAGGCAGGTCAACAGAACTAAAGACATAAACCTGAACTAGGCCAAATACATATAAGAACTTATTATCTGATTTAATTTTTTTTAAAAAAAGGGAAATCCACCAGAAATCAATGGGCAAAGACTAGTTTATTCTATAAATAGAGTGTGAAAATTGAAATTTTGGGGAAAAAATTAATCCTCAATTCATACTGTAGAAAGAATAAATCCTAAATGTAATTTTAAAAGATGAAAACCACAGAAAATTAGAAAAATATTCTAGCTTAAATTTAAAAGTCCAAATATTTAATTAAACATTTACAACAAAATTTTTCTCTGCATCAGTAAGCGAAAGTGAGGAAATATTGGTAATAAATATGAAAGACAAGAGGTTAATATCACTAATTAATAAAGAATAAGTATTAGCTGCATAAGAATAATACAATATACTCAATCAGTGGGCAAACAGCCTTGATGG
The DNA here is from genome assembly GCA_006410675.1 of Oreotragus oreotragus. Classification (NCBI taxonomy): domain Eukaryota; kingdom Metazoa; phylum Chordata; class Mammalia; order Artiodactyla; family Bovidae; genus Oreotragus; species Oreotragus oreotragus. The sequence continues at coordinate 26,708 of SJYX01015004.1, read as the reverse complement.
CTACGTTGATGAGGCCTCTTGGATTCAGAAACTGCTGATGTGAAGATGACCTGGTCCACTTTTCTGGAGAGAAACCTAACAGTTGGTATCCGAAGCATTAAACAAAGTCACACCTTTGGCTCCAGTAATTTCATCTTGGAATTGTATCCTAAGGAAAGCTGAAACAAGAACAGAAACTTATGTACCCATGTTTCTGATCTCCACATGATTTATAATGTGGAAACAGCAGCCGAACTAAGGAGCCTTCCAAGGGAATATTTAAGAGTGAGGCATCCAGTAGAAGGAATATTTTTTTAAAGTCATTGGGTATTTTATCTGAAGAATTTTGGTAAAAATCCTCATGATACAATTTTAAGTAAAACGAGACACAGAACTTTGTATCAGGGGGATTATGGGAATGTGTGGAAATGGCCTGGTAGGCCTACAGGTGCTGGGCCCTAAAGCAGTGGTAGAAATGTGTGCATTTTTTCCTTTTCCTTTATGTTTCTACTTTCAAATTGTTCAAAACTACGTATGTGCATTTCAGTTCAGTTCAGTCGCTCAGTCGTGTCCGACTCTTTGCGACCCCATGAATCGCAGCACACCAGGCCTCCCTGTCCATCACCAACTCCCAGAGTTCACTCAGACTCATGTCCATCGAGTCAGTGATGCCATCCAGCCATCTCATCCTCTGTTGTCCCCTTCTCCTTCTGCTCCCAATCCCTCCCAGCATCAGGGTCTTTTCCAATGAGTCAGCTCTTTGCATAAAGTGGACAAAGTATTGGAGTTTCAGCTTCAGCTGAACATCTGGGTGTTCCATGGACACCCAGGACTGATCTCCTTTAGGATGGACTGGTTGGACCTGACTCTCAAGAGTCTTCTCCAACACCACAGTTCAAAAGCATCAATTCTTCGGCACTCAGCCTTCTTCACAGTCCAACTCTCACATCCATACATGACCACTGGAAAAACCATAGCCTTGACTAGACGAACCTTTGTTGGCAAAGTAAAATCTCTGCTTTTCAATATGCATCTAGGTTGGTCATAACTTTCCTTCCAAGGAGTAAGCATTTTTTAATTTCATGGCTGCAGTCACCATCTGCAGTGATTTTGGAGCCCAAAAAAATAAAGTCTGACACAGTTTCTACTGTTTCCCCATCTGTTTCCTATGAAGTGATGGGACCAGATGCCATGATCTTTGTTTTCTGAATGTTGAGCTTTAAGCCAACTTTTTCACTCTCCACTTTCACTTTCATCAAGAGGCTTTTTAGTTCCTCTTCACTTTCTGCCATATATATGGTGTCAACTGCATACCTGAGGTTATTGATGTTTCTCCCAGCAATCTTGATTCCAGCTTGCACTTCTTCCAGCCCAGCATTTCTCATGATATACTCTGCATATAAGTTAAATAATCAGGGTAACAATATACAGCCTTGACATACTCCTTTTCCTATTTGGAACCAGTCTGTTGGTCCATGTCCAGTTCTAACTGTTGCTTCCTGATCTGCATACAGGTTTTCTCAAGTGGCAGGTCAGGTGGTCTGGTATTGCCAACTCTTTCAAAATTTTCCACAGTTTATTGTGATCCACACAGTCAAAGGCTTTGGCATAGTCAATAAAGCAGAAATAGATGTTTTTCTGGAACTCTCTTGCTTTTTCCATGATCCAGCGGATGTTGGTAATTTGATTTCTGGTTCTTCTGCCTTTTCTAAAACCAGGTTGAACATCTGGAAGTTCACAGTTCCATACTGCTGAAGCCTGGCTTGGAGAATTTTGAGCGTTACTTTACTAGCGTGTGAGATGAGGATGATAGAAATATGAGCATGCTTGTTAGAAGCGAGCAAGATTCCATGGTGGGCTGGGGAAAGAGGTCATATTAACACATATGTGTGGAATCTAGAAAAATGGTACAGATGAACCTGTTTTCAGGGCAAGAATAGAGATGCAGACATAAAGAATGGACACGTGGACACAGCGGGGAAGAGAGAGGTAAAGAAACTGGGAGATCGGGATGGCCATATAAGCACTACCTTGTGTGAAATAGGTAGCTAGTGGAAGCTGCTGTACAGCACAGGGAACTCAGCTCAGTGCTCTGCAATCATCTAGAGGGCTGGGAGCATGGGGTGGAAGGGAAGGAATATATGTATACACAGAGCTGATGCACTTCATTGTACAACAGAAACTAACACAGCATTGTAAAGCAATTACACTCTGATTTTAAAAACTGGGTAAGAAGGGGAAGCAATAATGGGGGCATGTCCTGGAGGACAGGAGAAATGGGACCCAAGGTTCACAAGGAGGTGCTGGCCGCGGCATGGTACCCGTGAAACAGGAAGCATGTGTCTTCCCCAGTTCAGTTCAGCCGCCAGTCCGACACTTTATGACCCTATGGACTGCAGCACGCCAGGCTTCCCTGTCCATCACCAGCTCTCGGAGTTTACGCAGACTCGTGTCCATTGAGTCGGTGATGCCATTCAACCATCTCATCCTCTGTCGTTCCCTTCTTCTGCCATCTTCGGTCTTTCCCAGCATCAAGGTCTTTTAAATGAGTCAGCTCTTCACATCAGGTGGCCCAAGTACTGGAGTTTCAGCTTCAGCATCAGTCCTTCCAATGAACACCCAGGACTGATCTCCAGGATGGACTGGCTGGATCTCCTTGCAGTCCAAGGGACTCTCAAGAGTCTTCTCCAGCACCAGTTTGGTCTTCCCAGAGACCGAAGGAAAAGAGAAGGGCATGCAGGTGGCATTTCAGGGCAGCAGCAGGAAGTGGATGGAATTCATGATTCTTTCTCAGTTTGCCTCAAGACTTGGTAACCTTAAAAAATGGGGTGGGGCTGTGGAAGGCTAGAAGGCCTGAGACTATAATCCGGAATCAGATAAACTGGTGATGGCAGAGGATGAGAGGAGACCATGCCCATTGCAGATCCACATGAAATGGAGACCACAATTCGTACTGGGCACCGTTAACACAGTCGTGTGATTTCCAAGGAAGCCCATATGGTACAGGAGGTACATAGAGCCATTGAGTGAACTTTGCCTGGGTCCACACCTTCCCGCCCTGTAGCTAAGGCTCCGGAGCTTTGCTGGGGACTCAGGTTCTAGTGTTGCTGAACCTTCTCCATCTTTGCATCTCTCCCAGGCTCCAAGCCAGCAGATCAAAAGAAGCATTAAAAAAAAGAGGACTGATCTGAAATGCAGGCATCATTCTGGTAAAAGGAGATGAACTGCTTTTGAATCTCATGAAAATACCAAAGAAATATCAGAGTCAATAAAACTATCATCCTGGAATTCGAATAGATGTGCCAGCTGTATGTCAAGGACTTCACGGTCATTTGGTATACCACTCAGGAATTCGTGGGTATCATGTGATTTCTCCACCAAATCTTCTTTCTCAAGCTAGTAAGTGAAGGTCAGGTTCAGTTGCAGTTTCCTTAAGCATCAGGCCTGGGCATTTATGGGAAGAACCCAAATGGCCCAGTGAAACACCATGAAAAACAGGCCTGACTCACTAAGCGTTTCCTCTGTTAACTCACAGGGGAGACTGAGGGCTGATTTTCTGGGATGGGCTGAGGATGGCTGCCCTTCCACATGTTGCTTTCTGCACATTGACAGCCCGGGTGCTTGGTGGGTTCCCCTCTCAGATTTCTGAGCTGCTATAATCTCTGTTCCCTGCAAGCCCATTTCCCCTTCCTGACCCACTCCCCTCTCTCTGCGCCCCACTCTGTTACATACCCAGATGCAAAAAATCCACTTCTTCTGACCATCTGTGTTTTTCAAGTCTCTCTAGGCTTCACTCTTTGGTCTTGAAAAATCCTTTGCAGTCACTATAAATGTGCCTGTCTTTGGTGAAATATCATACTAATGGCTCTAGCGTGCATTGTGAAAATGGTGTCTAATGCTTCCAGACTATAAAAGCATGAGAGACCAAGGGGAATCATCTCAGTAGGGATCAGGCAGCGGTGCCAAGAGGATATTTTTAAACTCTGTCTCTGGTGTTTGGGGAGCGGCCAGTCTCCTGGGATTCCTGCTGAATGCCAGTGACACTGGTGAAGGACATCTGTGCACTCAGGTTTGGGGTCGGTGGGGCCGGGAGGCTGAAGCCAGATGCTTGCCCAAAGAAGGAAGCTGGTGAGCAGAGATGGAGGGGGGGCAATGAGGGAATGGAGGTACCTAGCTGGATGCTGAGCCCCTCTGAGATGCTGCCGGGGTTGTGGGAGAAGCAAGGGTCAGGCAGGCTGTAGGATCAGCTCCCTGCAGGCAGTGAGGTCTGGAGAGAGTGGGTTTCCTCGGGACAGCCGTGTCAGCCCTAACAATTCCCTCTTCCTCTTCTCTCTGTAGAGAGGAGCCCTGGATGTTGGGTCATGCCACGGCAGTCACCTTGGGCTGCTACTCAAGTCCCCTGAGTCACATCCAATGAGTAAGGGAGGCATGGAGTTACCTGCCCTGAAGAAGAGTTAGCTGTCCCACACCAGGATGGAAGATGGGCACCAGGTGAACTGGCCAAAGCCTCTGCTGTCCCTCAGTAGGGAAGCTGCCCACAGTATGTTCCTCCTTCTCCCTCCATCCCTTGACTTACTTCACTTTTCTTTATTTAACACTCTCTGAGAGTCTAACACACATTTATTTATTTGACTTGTGACCTGTCTCTTCCTATCAGAATCTGAGTTCCACAAGGGCAAGGATTTCCTTTTTGATCATAACTTGAGTGCCCTCCTGGCATGTACTGCTGCTGCTGCTAAGTCGCTTCAGTCGTGTCCAACTCTGTGCGACTCCATACATGGCATCTCACCAGGCCCCCTCATCCCTGGGATTCTCCAGGCAAGAACACTGGAGTGGGTTTGCCATTTCCTTCTCCAATGCATGAAAGCGAAAAGTGAAAGTGAAGTCACTCAGTCATGCCTGACTCTTAGCAACCCCATGGACTGCAGCCCACCAGGCTCCTCCGTCCATGGGATTTTCCAGGCAAGAGCACTGGAGTGGGGTGCCATTGCCTTCTCCCCTGGCATGTATTAGGTGCTCAATAAATATTTGTGGTAGAAAAGGGGGAGGGGTGGAGGGAAGGAGGACTTCTCCTTCCACCCGAGGACAGCTGAAAGACCACTGCTGTGTCATCTCCGTTGGGCACCATCGAAGCTCTGAGCAGCTCCATCTCCAACTGCTGGTCTTGCTCAGGAACTTTGTCCTTGCTCTCTGCTCATCCGGGTGATGCCCTGGTTGAGGTCTCCTTTGAACAGGGGGACTAAGAACAGCCCAGCTGAGGGAAAACAACCGCAGAGCTGCAAGAAGCAAAGCGTCTTAGGATCCTGGAGCAGAGGTGTGGGGAGAGCTGTCCCTCTATTTTAAATTCTCCGGGCACGTCTGCTCCGACAGGCTCAGGAAAGGACCCCAGCCGTGCAGCTCTGTCCTTGCCACAGCTCCAGGCTGTCCTTCTGAGTCAGGCTCTTCTCTCCTGCACCCTGAGCATCTCCCACCCTGAGGACAGAGCCTCTCTGCTCTGGACCACTTGCTCCGCCTCTCAGGACCTTCCCTCCCTCCCTACATGGGGTGGAAGGGGTGGTGTTCTTTGAATGTGTGTTGGCTCTTTGTGGGTTGAAGAAGCTGGGACAAAAGACCCCCATCTCCATGCAGAAAGCCTTACACTCATCTTCCTAACTGACCAGGGCAGGGGGTGGAGATTGAGGGATGGTGAGGGAGTCGTTTCTCATACTCCATCCCTTCAAATGCAAGTATCCAAACCCAAGAGCTACCCCTTTGGGGTTCTCTTTAGGACAATGAGAAGTTTCTCCCATTCCTGGCATCCCTCCACCTTTGGAGAATCGAGGCTCTCCCAAAGCCAGATTCCTGCGGCCTGAATGGGGCTTGCTCTGTTACTGTGCGTGCGTGTCCACAGCAAGTGGGCACCTGCATTTCTGGGATGCTTGCCATCTGGAATTGTGTGACTTCCTCACTGTGTGCCTATTTCTGGACTCAGTGGGGAACTGGATCAGAAGCAGGCATCCTCTGCCACGTCCCCCAGCTGTCCGGCAGACGCAGGTCAGATGTCCCACTCCTGCTCAGCTGGTTCCCTTGGCCACTGGGAGCTGGGAAGGCATGGGATTCAGCCCCGCTTCCTGCTCAAGAGCATCAAGTGGTCAGACACTTGGGCCAGGCCCAGAGAGCATCCTGGAGGGCAGCCTCACCCCTCTGCCTCCTCTGTGTGTTTTCTTTCTTGGCCTGGCATGTCTCCTGGCAGCTCAGCAGCTGCAGTGAGTCCGCAGCTTCCACTTGTCACCAGACCACTCGGCATGGACGCCACTGGGAGCCCTCAGGGGCCACAGGGAGATTATCCTAGTGGCCAAGGCCACCAAATCTCATGTCTCTGTGACTCCCACCTGGCTGCAAGCTTCTCCCTGGACAGCAGGTGGGGGACAAGCCTGGAGGGGGTCTCCTGGAGATGGAGACCAGAAGCCCTTTCTCTCATGCACTTGGGAAAGATATGTCTCTTACATCACTTTTATGTATTTTATTCTAATGAAGAGTGGAAAAGTAAACTTTAAAACAACCCCTTGAGGAGCAAGACACTCTAAATTTAGATCTGACCAGGTGTTACCTCCTAAGGCTGATTTAAGAATGGGAGGAAAATGGGCTGGGGGCTGCCCTGCAGACGCCAGTGCCTGCCAAGAGGTGGGGAGCGCAGGGAGGGGCAGGGGAGGTGGGATGGTATTGAAATAAAGCCCTGGGGAGAAAGCCCATCCCAAGCTGTGATGTGGGAAATGTGAGCTCATTTGTTTCACACATAAAACACACCTGGGGAAGCACAACGCTTCTAACAATAAATATTTAAAAGAATACATTTCCATTCTGTTCAGAATCTTGTTTTTCTATGATAATACAATATTTCCACGGAAGGCATTGATTTGGAGGGATTAGTTTAAAAATATAAAATTCTCTTGTATTTATAACTTGTTTCTGAGAGTAACTGTAAGAAATGGTGCTATGTTTTGAACAATTCAAGATTTAAACACAAAGAAATTTAATGAAATTAGAGAGGATAGGAAGTTATGCAAGGGTCTGGTGTTTCCATGAGACCAACCATTTTTAGTTAAATACCCTTTTGTTAAACAGGTGCTATTACTCTTGAGAGGAAATCAATGGGTAGAAGTAAGCAAATGTGCAGACCTTGTATACATATACATATATATATAAAGGAACCAATAATATATATAATATGTAATACATATTATATATATAATATACATTTATATACATTATATAAAAATATATTTTTTTTGTATAATAAAATTGAAAGACACTTGCTCCTTGGAAGAAAAGCTATGACAAACCTTGACAGCATATTAATAAGCCAAGACATCACTTTGTTGACAAAAGTTCATATAGTCAAAGCTATGGTTTTTTCAGTAGTCATGTACAGATATGGGAGTTGGACCATTAAACAAGGCTGAGCACTGAAGAATTGATGCTTTTGAACTGTGGTGTTGGAGAAGACTCTTGAGAGTCCCTTGGACTGCAAGGAGACCAAACCAGTTGATCCTAAAGGAGATCAACCCTGAATATACATTGGAAGGACTGATGCTAAAGTTGAAGCTACAATACTTTGGCCACCTGATGCAAAGAGCTGACTCATTGGAAAAGACCCTGATGCTGGGAAAGATTGAGGGCAAGAGGAGAAAGGGCCAACAGAGGATGAGAAGCTTGGATGACATCACTGATTCAATGGGCATGAGTCTTAGCATTATCTGGAAGATAGTGAAGGACAGGGAAGTCTGGCATGCTGCAGTTCATGGGGTCGCAAAGAGTCCAACATGACTTAGCAGCTGAACAACTATATATATATATATAAAATATATTTTATGGTATGTGTATTATGGTATATATATTATTATACATATAGTATATATTATGAAATATTTTGGTATATAATATGTTTAGTATATAATGGATATATATCATGAATATGTGTAATGGATCTATACCATGGTATATATGGTACAACTTAAATATATATATATAATATATTATATACATATATACAATGGTACATATATTATGATATATATATATATNCATATTAATAAGCCAAGACATCACTTTGTTGACAAAAGTTCATATAGTCAAAGCTATGGTTTTTTCAGTAGTCATGTACAGATATGGGAGTTGGACCATTAAACAAGGCTGAGCACTGAAGAATTGATGCTTTTGAACTGTGGTGTTGGAGAAGACTCTTGAGAGTCCCTTGGACTGCAAGGAGACCAAACCAGTTGATCCTAAAGGAGATCAACCCTGAATATACATTGGAAGGACTGATGCTAAAGTTGAAGCTACAATACTTTGGCCACCTGATGCAAAGAGCTGACTCATTGGAAAAGACCCTGATGCTGGGAAAGATTGAGGGCAAGAGGAGAAAGGGCCAACAGAGGATGAGAAGCTTGGATGACATCACTGATTCAATGGGCATGAGTCTTAGCATTATCTGGAAGATAGTGAAGGACAGGGAAGTCTGGCATGCTGCAGTTCATGGGGTCACAAAGAGTCCAACATGACTTAGCAGCTGAACAACTATATATATATATATATAAAATATATTTTATGGTATGTGTATTATGGTATATATATTATTATACATATAGTATATATTATGAAATATTTTGGTATATAATATGTTTAGTATATAATGGATATATATCATGAATATGTGTAATGGATCTATACCATGGTATATATGGTACAACTTAAATATATATATATAATATATTATATACATATATACAATGGTACATATATTATGATATATATATATATACATGGTTTATATATTATGGTGCATGCATATGTAAAATACAGCTCAATACACATCAAGAAGATAATTGTTGAATAGAGAAAAGCTGTAAATACTGATATATAAATATTATATATACATGATATATATAAAAAGATATTCTAAACCTAATCCAAAGAAAAGTGATAAACTGAAAAAGTATATTTAGCACACATACCCACCAAAAAGTTAATATGACTACAAAGAGATGCTGCAAATTGATAACAAAAGGACAGTTAAATAGAATCCTGGTCAAGAGCAAAACTGTTGACTCTTTGCTTAATATGGCAACTGCTTCATAAAAGGGTAACCATTCAGAAACGTCGCCTTCATGGAGACACTTCAGCCCTTGTTGGTAGCATGAGGGGCCTGGCCTGCTATACAGAGGAGGCCCTGGTGGGAGTGGGGACTGTGAATAATGGAAGACTGAAGCTGTCAGAGACTGGGCAGTGGGATCTGGGCTGAGTTCCCTGCTCTGCCAGGGGTGGCAGCATAAGAGAAATATTTCCACCAGTAAAGTCACACCGGGATCAGGTACCTTTTGGGAGAACGTGGCTGTACACAAAACAAGTGTATGTTTTGGAGCAATAGTATGGATAGAAGGAAGCAGAGATCTCTGTTCTTACTCCCCCACCTTGGGCAATAAGATTGTCTCCTCTCCTCATTTTCTGAGCCTGAGCTGTACTGGAGCTCTGTGCCCACCTCCAACTTCCTCTCCACCATCGGCATGGTTGGATGGCCAGGGGAAATGTGGCTACAGTCACCAGGGGGCCTCAGTGACCAGGTGACACGATGGGGCCAGCAAGACGACCCCAAGGTGGCGGATGGTACCTGTCTTCACTGACACTGGCAGACAGCGATTGCCCAGTTGACAGGTAAATGACAACGCCATTAAGCCCACAGAAGGGTGAAGTCACTCAGTCATGTCCAACTCTTTGGGAGCCCATGTACCGTAGCCTACCAGGCTCCTCCCTCCATGGGATTCTCCAGGCAAGAGTACTGGAGTGGGTTGCCATTTCCTTCTCCAGGGGATCTTCCCGACCCAGGGATTGAACCCGGGTCTCCTGCATTCCAGGCAGACACTTTAACCTCTCAGCCACCAGGGAAGCCCAAGCCCACAGAAGTGTCTCACTTAATTCCCAGTGGAATCAATCCTGACATCACAACCTAGAGAATCATGATTTTCTCGCACTCACTCTCAGGCAGCCATCCTCCAGCTGCACAAGCCAGAGACTCAATTCATTCTTGACATCACCCTCAGAGGTAACAGCCACCAGGGAAGCCCAAGCCCACAGAAGTGTCTCACTTAATTCCCAGTGGAATCAATCCTGACATCACAACCTAGAGAATCATGATTTTCTCGCACTCACTCTCAGGCAGCCATCCTCCAGCTGCACAAGCCAGAGACTCAATTCATTCTTGACATCACCCTCAGAGGTAGGATGACCACATAGTTCATTGTTCAGACCAAGTCGCTTAGGGGAGTAAAGGGAGGAGCCACTCAAGGTCAGGATGAATGAGCAGGTATAACCCAGGACTGTCCCAGTGAATCGAAATCTTCATCCACCCAACTCAAAATTGACCCACCACCTGATTCTGTCAACTCATAAATATCTCTCAAATCTGTCCTCTTCCTCCACCCAAACCACCTTGATTCCAATTACCACCTTCTCTTCTCTGGAATTCCCTGGTGGCTCAGATGGTAAAGAATCCGCCTGAAATGTGGGAGACCTAGGTTCGATCCCTGAGTTAAGAAGATCCCCTGGAGAAAGGAATAGCTACCCACTCCAGTATTCTTGCCTGGAGAATTCCATGGACATAGGAGCCTGGCAGATTACAGTCCATGGGGTCACAAAGAGTCGGACACGACTCAGTGACTTTCAGTTCTCTAGGCTGAGGTCCACTCACATGCATACTGGTTTCCAGCTAGGTGGTCATTTCATACAGTCCCTGCCAGGATGGAAAAGGCTACCTGATTACTGAGTACACATGTAACACTGTGTGATTTAAAATTCCGCTTATCTAGAGCTCCAAAATCACTGCAGATGGTGACTGCAGCATGAAATTAAAAGACGCTTACTCCTTGGAAGGAAAGTTATGACCAACCTAGATAGCATATTCAAAAGCAGAGACATTACTTTGCCGACTAAGGTCCATCTAGTCAAGGCTATGGTTTTTCCTGCGGTCATGTATGGATGTGAGAGTTGGACTGTGAAGAAGGCTGAGCGTCGAAGAATTGATGCTTTTGAACTGTGGAGAATTGATGCTTTTGAACTTCTTGGAGAAGACTCTTGAGAATCCCTTGGACTGCAAGGAGGTCCAACCAGTCCATTCTGAAGGAAATCAGCCCTGGGATTTCTTTGAAAGGAATGATGCTAAACCTGAAACTCCAGTACTTTGGCCACCTCATG
>SJYX01015002.1:411062-437469 GCA_006410675.1 Oreotragus oreotragus | reverse complement strand
CTTTTCACTTTCATGCACTGGAGAAGGAAACGGCATCCCACTCCAGTGTTCTTGCCTGGAGAATCCCAGTGACAAGGGAGCCTGGCCAGCTGCTGTCTATGGGGTCGCACAGAGTTGGACATGACTGAAGTGACTTAGCAGCAGCAGCAGCAAACTTTGACTTGATATTTCACATGTATATGCCTATGAATGTGTGCATTTCTGCATGGATTTATTCATGTAATAGTAAATGTCTAAAATAAATGATCATACTGAAAATAGAAGCAGGTGAAGATCATTAACTTATTAAGTAAAAATAATTTTTAATCAGGTGTAATCCATATGTGAATATTGTTTTGAAGTCCAAAGCAAGTTTTTTCTGGGGTACAGAATTTTCCCTTACTAATGATGTCTATTTTGGTTGTCTACCTGACTTTTGTTAGATTTTCTGTTGGTAAGAATTTATGCAGGTTTAGAAGAAATGGAGAAAATATTTTAAGGCAAATAATGTCACTTGTTAATTTATCCAAGCAGATGGTGATATATTTTAGTCATAAAAATTGAAAAATGGGTTTGTATTCTCTTCAAATTTTATGTTTCCTGAATAGTTTGAAAGATTTATTATCCTTATACCTTTTAAAGGACAGTAAAACAAAACTACAAAAAAAAAAAAAAAAAACACATAGATTTGACTCTTCCAGGAAGACCTAAGAGTATCTATATATCACTCAGGTCTCCATTGTTGTTTCTCTCTTTAGGCTCATATTTAAATTTGGAGCTGTATTTACTACTTAAAGATACAGTGTAACAGAAACTGTAGGAACCCTCAAGCCATGTCATTTTACAAATTCAAACATAAAAATTGTGTTTTTGCATGACACTAATAAGACTCACTGTGNAGAGTATCTATATATCACTCAGGTCTCCATTGTTGTTTCTCTCTTTAGGCTCATATTTAAATTTGGAGCTGTATTTACTACTTAAAGATACAGTGTAACAGAAACTGTAGGAACCCTCAAGCCATGTCATTTTACAAATTCAAACATAAAAATTGTGTTTTTGCATGACACTAATAAGACTCACTGTGGAAAATGAAATTTTGTATTAACTGATTGTAATTTTCTTGTACCAAGATGAGCAAACCATATATAAAAAGTAGAACTACAGTTAAAGCTTAAAGAGTATGCAGGTCAGAACAACCATTATGCAATAAATATTTACTTGTGGAGCATGGTTTTTCACTGATTTTGACTCTTCTGTGTAAAACATATCATGAGTGAAATATGTATAATGTATGGGAAAAATTCAATTCTCTTATTATGGTTTTATCACGTAAGTAGTTACCCTGGTTCTAATTTTTTAATTTTACTTTTTATTAGTTTTGAATTTTATGTACATTAAATCATACTGTTTGTATCTTTAATGAATTGCTGTTTTCCATTCAACTTTATGAGTTTTTTAAAAATGTGTCAATTTGTAGATCATTTATATTTGCTGCAAGCAAAAGTATAATTTTTAAGATACACTGTTTCAGATATACTGTTAAATCCATTATACTCTTGGTAAATACTGTTTAGATTGTTTTGAAGTTTTAAAATTTGTTTATTTTTAGCATTAATGTATTTCTGTGAACATCTTGTATATTTCTCTGAGTTCTACATCTGGAATTAAAATTTCTGAATCAAAGAATATGTGTACTTTTAAATTTATTAGATAGTGTAAATCATTTTGCAAAATTATGCTACTCACAGTTTCATTCATATATGAGAGTTTCACTATTCCAAATCATTGTCAAGATTTAGGATTACCAATATTTTAATTATAATCTGATTGATATCAATCAAATTGATAACTGCACTGTGAAATACAGTACATATTTATGAGTTTAATTTTCTTTGATTACTAAGGAAGTTGAATACCTTTTAATATGTTTGTATGCCATTTGTTTTTTATCTTATTGAGCTTTTGACCTTTTTATTGATTTGTGGGAGTTCTTTATATATTATAAATGCTAATTCTTTGTCTTGTGTGTTTCATAATTATCTTCTTTCAGTCCTAGTTTGTATTTGTATAGTTTGTATTGTTCTTTTTCTCATCTTCTCATTTAATGAATATAAATTTTCATTTTAGTAAGGTCAAATTTATTTTTCCATTATGTTTTGCACTGCCTAAAAGATGATAGCTTTTTCTAAAATATTTTTTAAAAATTGCTTTGGTGTTATGTTTCTAATCTTCCTGTGTGTTTTAAAGTAGCATTTATTTTTTGTTTTCATTTATTTCTGAAGGACAGCAATAACCAAACCATTTACTGAATAGTTCATTCTTTCTCTACTGATCTGAATATCTAGCTTTCTCATCCCTTAAATCTACATGTTTTCCTGAATTCTACATGTTTGCTCTCAAACTGTTGCATTGATCTATTCACCTATTCCTATACCAAATGGCACTGCTTTAAATGTTAGCTTTGTAATTAATATTGGTATCTAATAGGATGCCCTCTAACTTGTTCTCTTAGGAGAATACTGGATGTTTGCTATCTTTGGTTTCCCTGGTGGCTCAGATGGTAAAGCATCTGTCTACAATGCGGAAGACCCGGGTTCAAGCCCTGGGTTGGGAAGATCCCCTGGAGAAGGAAATGGCAACCCACTCCAGGACTTTTGCCTGGAAAATCCCATGGACAGAGAAGCCTGGTAGACTACAGTCCACGGGGTCTCAAAGAGTCGGACACAACTGAGCGACTTCACTTTATCTTTAATCTTCCAAATGTATCATAGAATTAGATCATCATCCTTAATCTTGGGCTTCCCTTGTGGCTCAGCTGGTAAAGAACCTGCCTGCAATGTGGGAGACCTGGGTTTGATCCCTGGGTTGAGAAGATCCCCTCTAGAAGGGAAAGGCTACCCTCTCCAGTATTCCGGCCTGGAAAATTCCATGGACTATATAGTTTTCTACACAGAAACTTTTTTACATAAAACATTTTATAGTTTTCTACGTAAAGTTCTTACACATAATTTTTATATTTATTTATGGTATCTTACTTTCTAATGCTTTTATAAATGTATATTATGTCATTTTGTTACATTGATTTGTACTTTTACACCTTTGTATNCCTGGGTTGGGAAGATCCCCTGGAGAAGGGAAAGGCTACCCCCTCCAGTATTCTGGCCTGGAGAATTCCACGGACTGTATAGTCCATGGGTTCACAAAGAGTCGAACACGATTGAGCAACTTTCATGACGATGATAAAAACATAAAGTGCTCACCTGGAGATATACAGCTTCTCAAATGAATACACCGTGTAACTGTCTCACCAAGCAAGACCAAGGACATTTCATTTTTGTATTTATACTTCTGCTTTGGTGAGTTTTAGGTTAATGTGCAATGTGAGGTAAGGATATAGATTTCTTTTCCTTAAATGACAAATCAGGGGTCCCAACACCTACATTCAGACAGCATATTAATGGACTCCTGTGACCTGCTTTTTCTCACTCCACCTTTTTGGGGGTCTGAGTCCTCTCAGAATCTGATGAGAGTTCTGGATTTCTCTTTAGAAGAATACACAGGTGCATAAAGTTTTAGGTTAGAAACTCTCACGGGTTTAATTTCTTGTGTTGCAGGAAATTCGTGTTTTTCAACATACCCCAGATCCAGTACAAGAACCCCTGGGTGCAGATCATGCTGTTTAAGAACATGACGCCGACCCCTTTCCTGCGGTTCTACCTGGGTGAGTGTCCCGGCTGTCTGGCGCGGGTTGGGAAAAAATTTCCAGACACAGAGCATTTCAGAAAGGAGTGAGTTTATTAAGAGCAAAGAGCAGAGATAATGAAGACACTGCAAACACAGCGGGCCAGCACCTGACAGGCCAGGGAGAGCCCACGCTTTCGGGGGCCAGTAGCCAGTTTTTATCACCTAAAGACAAAGTTCCTGCTGGAAGCGGGGGGGCGTTAGGTGCTTGGTTAGGGCCCTAGAGGTTGTGCACTGGAGTGGGTCCTTTCGCCTAGCCTGGGGTCAGGAAGCCTGCTTGGTGCTGATGGGGGCGCTCTGGGGACGGTGACAGTGGGGCGCATTCCAGAGATGATCTTGGCTCTGGGCTCCGCTTCTGGGGCCATGGCTTAGGGCTCCACAGTGAGCACGCAGCCCTCGGCCGTGGCCCAGGCCTGCCATTCCCGCGAGTCCCTCCTGTGCGGCCGTCACTGGGGCCTGAGAGGGGCGTGCTGTAAACCTGTCGGTCCTGCCACCACCAAGACTTCTGCCCGCACTCCCCACCCCCACCAAACTCACTCCTGTCGCCCCATGTCTCCTCCAGGCCCGCATCGTACAGACCAGTCTCTGCAAACCCCCTTGCTGCCTGTGCTTTGGTGCCTTTGCTCATGTCAGGCCCTCTGCTGGAAATCCCCTTTCTACTTTCTTGGCTAAATGAGAAAATACATCCTTTGAGAGTCAGCTTGGGTGCCAGCTCCCCCAGGAAGCCTCCCTGCACCTTAGATGGGTCTCCCAGGGTGTGTCCCTCAGCACTGGCCGTGTTTTCTTGAACCGTGTGTGTGTCCCCTTTCTGGATCATACACACTTTGGCGATGCTCTCCTGTCCTCTGGAGGCACAAATTGTGAAGATTCCCTTCAACTGGGCTCAGACCCTGGAGGTCAGAGCCAGTGTTTTAGCCTGGCTGTCTCCTCAATCATTCTGATCAAGTATTGTTCCTAGTTCCGTATTTCTAGGGNCACACTTTGGCGATGCTCTCCTGTCCTCTGGAGGCACAAATTGTGAAGATTCCCTTCAACTGGGCTCAGACCCTGGAGGTCAGAGCCAGTGTTTTAGCCTGGCTGTCTCCTCAATCATTCTGATCAAGTATTGTTCCTAGTTCCGTATTTCTAGGGAATGCAAAATATCTGCCTTACACGGTTATGAGAATCAAGTGAAGTGTAGATTCGGAAATGCATCAGGAAACAAATCGATGATGTTGTTTCATTCATTCAACAAATATGTATCAGGTTCAACATGGGCTCTTCTGGGTGCTTGGGTTATCAGGGAGCCATAAGGACAAAGACATCTAGTCGTAGAGATGACATTCCAGCAGGAGGAGATAGCGTGAACAGGAAGACTCAGTGACTCGGTTTGTTAGGAGACGAGTGCAGTGGGAAGAAAGAAAAGTAGAGCACGGTGGGACTGCAGAGCGTGGTGGTGGCTTGGCAATTCTGTGTTTGTGTTGTTTTAAAAAACTAACTTTATTGAGGGATAATTTACCCATAATGCACAGGTCTTTTGTGCACAGAGGGATGAGCTCTGATGGATANGGTGATACAGCCGCCTTGGTGGTGGTGAGCATCCACGGGCACCGCGAGAGTGTAATATTAATACACGCCCCCGCGAGAGTGTAGTGGTGATACAGCCGCCTTGGTGGTGGTGAGCATCCACGGGCACCGCGAGAGTGTAATATTAATACACGCCCCCGCGAGAGTGTAGTGGTGATACAGCCGCCTTGGTGGTGGTGAGCATCCACGGGCACCGCGAGAGTGTAATATTAATACACGCCCCCGCGAGAGTGTAGTGGTGATACAGCCGCCTTGGTGGTGGTGAGCATCCACGGGCACCGCGAGAGTGTAATATTAATACACGCCCCCGCGAGAGTGTAGTGGTGATACAGCCGCCTTGGTGGTGGTGAGCATCCACGGGCACCGCGAGAGTGTAATATTAATACACGCCCCCGCGAGAGTGTAGTGGTGATACAGCCGCCTTGGTGGTGGTGAGCATCCACGGGCACCGCGAGAGTGTAATATTAATACACGCCCCCGCGAGAGTGTAGTGGTGATACAGCCGCCTTGGTGGTGGTGAGCATCCACGGGCACCGCGAGAGTGTAATATTAATACACGCCCCCGCGAGAGTGTAGTGGTGATACAGCCGCCTTGGTGGTGGTGAGCATCCACGGGCACCGCGAGAGTGTAATATTAATACACGCCCCCGCGAGAGTGTAGTGGTGATACAGCCGCCTTGGTGGTGGTGAGCATCCACGGGCACCGCGAGAGTGTAATATTAATACACGCCCCCGCGAGAGTGTAGTGGTGATACAGCCGCCTTGGTGGTGGTGAGCATCCACGGGCACCGCGAGAGTGTAATATTAATACACGCCCCCGCGAGAGTGTAGTGGTGATACAGCCGCCTTGGTGGTGGTGAGCATCCACGGGCACCGCGAGAGTGTAATATTAATACACGCCCCCGCGAGAGTGTAGTGGTGATACAGCCGCCTTGGTGGTGGTGAGCATCCACGGGCACCGCGAGAGTGTAATATTAATACACGCCCCCGCGAGAGTGTAGTGGTGATACAGCCGCCTTGGTGGTGGTGAGCATCCACGGGCACCGCGAGAGTGTAATATTAATACACGCCCCCGCGAGAGTGTAGTGGTGATACAGCCGCCTTGGTGGTGGTGAGCATCCACGGGCACCGCGAGAGTGTAATATTAATACACGCCCCCGCGAGAGTGTAGTGGTGATACAGCCGCCTTGGTGGTGGTGAGCATCCACGGGCACCGCGAGAGTGTAATATTAATACACGCCCCCGCGAGAGTGTAGTGGTGATACAGCCGCCTTGGTGGTGGTGAGCATCCACGGGCACCGCGAGAGTGTAATATTAATACACGCCCCCGCGAGAGTGTAGTGGTGATACAGCCGCCTTGGTGGTGGTGAGCATCCACGGGCACCGCGAGAGTGTAATATTAATACACGCCCCCGCGAGAGTGTAGTGGTGATACAGCCGCCTTGGTGGTGGTGAGCATCCACGGGCACCGCGAGAGTGTAATGTTAATACACGCCCCCGCGAGAGTGTAGTGGTGATACAGCCGCCTTGGTGGTGGTGAGCATCCACGGGCACCGCGAGAGTGTAATATTAATACACGCCCCCGCGAGAGTGTAGTGGTGATCCGGCCTCCATGGTGGTGATGAGAATCACATGGGCACCATTGAGACTCTAATATTAATACACGCCCCTGCGAGAGTGTAATGGTGATACAGCCTCCATGGTGGTGATGAGAATCCATGGGCACCGCGAGAGTGTAATGGTAATGCACGCCCCTGCGAGCGTGTAACGGTGATACGGCCTCCACGGTGCTGTAATCGTAACAGGGCCTCCATGGTGGTGATGAGAATAAAAGGAATAATGAGAATGCAGCCACCGTGATGGTGCGACCGTGATACGGCTGCCAGGATCGTCATGTGCGAGCCTGCCTACCATGGTGGAAGAGGCCTTGATGCTGGCCAAGGCTGAAGGCAGAAGCAGAGGGCGACGGAGGATGAGATGGTGGGATGGCATCTCCGGCTCAGTGGGCAGGAACTGGGCAAGTCCGGGAAATGGAGCGGGACAGGGAAGCCTGGCAGGCTGCAGCCCACGGGGTCACAAAGAGCCAGAGGCACGTCAGCCCTGAACAGCAGCCGCGAGCATATCACAGCGCTGGTGCTGCGTCACCGTCTTCTCACGGTGATCCGGCTCCCGGGCGGTGATCGTAGTAGACCTGCCGCCCCCGGAGGAGGAGGGATAATGCTGCCGCCGTGCGCACAGTCACAGGAATGAGTCGGCCGTCTGTGTGCCTCTGGCCCACTGCTGAGCCCCGGACCGGCTGAGGGCGGTGAGCCTTGCAGGAGTCAGGAGCCAGCAAGCAGAGGCTGTGACCCATCCTTGCAGAAGCCGGGAGGGCGGCAGGACGCCAGCAGGGCTAGGCAGCCGTGTGTCCCCCGGTAAGCAGGGCTGGGGGCGGCGGGGGCCAAGCGGACGTGGCTCCAGGCCCTTCCCGGGCCCACGCCTGGGGATATGCTAGTCTGTGCTCCCCCGGGGTCGCCCCCTAAGGTCCGGTGACTGCGCCCTGCTGCCTGGGAGGTGTCCACACCCACAGTGTGTCCTGAGGCTTGGTTCTCTCCCATCCTGACCGTGCTCTGTGTGCTCTCCCCACTGGGGTCCCAGCTGGAGGGGAGGCGGGGATGTGCAAAGATGCATCTCCTGGATGCCGTTCAGGGCGTTTCCTCAGGGCTTTGTGGTCAGCTCACGGACAGGGTCTGCAGAATCGGTTTGGGCTTCCCACGTGGCATCAATGGTAGAGAATCCACCTGGCAATGTAGGGAACGGAAGAGACAGGTTCGATCGCTGGGTTGGGAAGATCCCCCGGAGGAGGAAATGGCAACCCACCCCAGTACTCTTGCCTGCAGACTCCAGTATTCCGGCCTGCGGAATCCCATGGACAGAGGAGCCTGGCGGGCTACGGTCTATAGGGTTACACAGAGTTGGGCAACACATAAGTGACTTAGCGGGGGTTTAGGGAGATGTCACGGCTGTGCTTTTAATGCTGTAGTTCAATACAAAGATGGTGCGTCCTCTGTTCCTTTTCTCCTGATCAAAATGTTGTTTCTGAGGCATTAGACGCTGACACCAGTCCGTCCTAAAGGAGATCAACCCCTGAATATTCATTGGAAGGACTGATCCTGAAGCTCCAGTACTTTAGCCACCTGATGGGAAGAGCTGACCCATTGGAAAAGATGCTGATGTGGAAAAGACTGAAGGCAGGAGGAGAAGGGGACGGCAGAGGATGGGATGGTCGGATGGCATCATCGATGGTCGTGAGTTTGAGCCAGCTCTGGGAGACAGTGAAGGACAGACCATTAGACGTGGTCTGCGTGGCGTGCTGCAGGCTGTGGGTTACACAGAGCTGGACGTGACTTGGCAACTGAATAAGAACTATAAGAAGCTAATAGCCAGAAAAATCAAAGCCATTTTTTAAAATGGAAGAACAGTTGATATACAACATGAGGTTAGTTTCAGGAATACAGCAAAGGAGTTCTGTTATACACAGATATACAAATGTGTGGACTCTTCTCTCTTATTGATGATACGTGTAGCTGAGTTGGGTCCAACTCTGTGCGACCCCATGGGTTGTAGCCCACCAGGCTCCTCTGTCCCTGGGATTCTCCAGGCAGGAATACTGGAGTGGGTTGCCATGGCCTCCTCCAGGGGATCTTCCCGACCCCGGGATCGAACTCGCGTCTCCTGAGTCTCCTGCCTTGGCAGGTGGATCCTTTACCACTAGCCACACTTTATTACATGATATTGACTATTTCCCCCTATAGTAGTGTGTGTGTGTTAATCCCAAACACCTAATTTATCCCTCACCCACCGTTTCCCTTCGGTAACCAGAAGTTGGTTTTCTGTGTCAAAGAGTCTGGTTCAGCATTATAAATAAGTTGACTTGTGTCTTTTTTTTTTTGAGATTCCATAGATGAGTGGCAGCAAATGGTATTTGTGTTTCTCTGTGGGACTTACTTCACCTAGTGTGACCATCGCTAGGCCCATCCGTGTTGTTGCAAATGGCTTTCCTTCACTCTTTTTCATGGATGAGTAGTATTCCACCGTCTGGGTGGACCACATCTTTTCTATCCGTTCCTCTATTGACGGACGTCTAGGTGGCTTCCACGTCCAGGCTATTGTGAATATCACTGCTACGTAAATTGGGGGTGCATGTATTTTTTTTTTTTTGAATTATGGTTTCGTTGGTAGTATATGTGTCCATGAGTGGGATTGCTGGATCGTATGTCATTTACCATATTATATCAGCCTCAGGTTTTACAATGTAGTAATTCAATATCTGTATAGGTTATACTCGTTTTAAATGGCACCCCACGCCAGTGTTCTTGCCTGGAGAATCCCAGGGATGGGGGAGCCTGGTGGGCTGCCATCTATGGGGTCGCACAGAGTCGGACATGCCTGGAGCGACTTAGCAGCAGCAGCAGCAGCTGCAAAGTTATTCAAAAATCTCTTAAGCATTTTAAAATGAAATGAAGGGACTCCTGATGCTGCTCACAATGAAGGGAGCATCTTTCTTTGATGGACTGCTGCAAGAAATGCTGGACAAGATNTGTGCGACCCCATGGGTTGTAGCCCACCAGGCTCCTCTGTCCCTGGGATTCTCCAGGCAGGAATACTGGAGTGGGTTGCCATGGCCTCCTCCAGGGGATCTTCCCGACCCCGGGATCGAACTCGCGTCTCCTGAGTCTCCTGCCTTGGCAGGTGGATCCTTTACCACTAGCCACACTTTATTACATGATATTGACTATTTCCCCCTATAGTAGTGTGTGTGTGTTAATCCCAAACACCTAATTTATCCCTCACCCACCGTTTCCCTTCGGTAACCAGAAGTTGGTTTTCTGTGTCAAAGAGTCTGGTTCAGCATTATAAATAAGTTGACTTGTGTCTTTTTTTTTTGAGATTCCATAGATGAGTGGCAGCAAATGGTATTTGTGTTTCTCTGTGGGACTTTCTTCACCTAGTGTGACCATCGCTAGGCCCATCCGTGTTGTTGCAAATGGCCTTCCTTCACTCTTTTTCACGGCCGAGTAGTATTCCACCGTCTGGGTGGACCACATCTTTTCTATCTGTTCCTCTGTCGACGGACGTCTAGGTAGCTTCCACGTCCAGGCTATTGTGAATATCGCTGCTACGTAAATTGGGGGTGCATGTATTTTTTTTTTTGAATTATGGTTTCGTTGGTAGTATATGTGTCCATGAGTGGGATTGCTGGATCGTATGTCATTTACCATATTATATCAGCCTCAGGTTTTACAATGTAGTAATTCAATATCTGTATAGGTTATACTCGTTTTAAATGGCACCCCACGCCAGTGTTCTTGCCTGGAGAATCCCAGGGATGGGGGAGCCTGGTGGGCTGCCATCTATGGGGTCGCACAGAGTCGGACATGCCTGGAGCGACTTAGCAGCAGCAGCAGCAGCTGCAAAGTTATTCAAAAATCTCTTAAGCATTTTAAAATGAAATGAAGGGACTCCTGATGCTGCTCACAATGAAGGGAGCATCTTTCTTTGATGGACTGCTGCAAGAAATGCTGGACAAGATACAGACCGCAGGCATTGGAAAGCAGCTATGTTGTTCAGCTGCTCGGTTGTGTCCGACTCTTTGCAACCCCATGGACCGTAGCCCGCCAGGCTCCTGTGTCCGTGGGATTCTCCATGCAAGAAGACTGGAGGGGGTTGCCATGCTCCCCTCCAGGGGATCTTCCCGACCCAGGGGTCAGACCTGGGTCTCCTGCATTGGCAGGTGGGTTCTTAAAACACTGGCCCGCCAGGGAGGTTCTGCCACTCAACTCTGAATGGAGGAATCCGTGTGCTGGGCACAGTTCTGACTGCAAGCAAACAATCTCAACCTCGTGGGTGATGAGTTCAGTTATCTCGTAGCATTTTCTGCCAAATACAGAACGCTGTGGTTCTCATAGCCAACCGAACATCTTTATATATTGTGTCTGTAAAATATGGATCCAGGGGCAAGGATCTTCCTGTTATTGTAATTACTGCTCAGGAACATAATTAGGAAACTTTATGAACATGACATAAAGTCATCAGTGTGTTTGGCAGATTCATTAAGCCTTTAAAAAGGCTTGGACAGGAGATTTAATGCCTGAAGAAGCCCCTTGAAGAGTAATAATACCGTCATTCTATCCATGCCATAGTGTCTTAGGAAAGACGGTCAACCTCAAAATATGTGTCACTGTCTGTTTAATAAAGGTCAGATTGCAGGGAGCACGCGAGGAAACATACAAGTGCGTGAAACTTTGTAAGCAGCGGAAACGGCCAAAGGAGTTTTAGGATCATTTGCAGAGCGGAGCTAGAGGCCCACATGTAGAGAACACCAAGCGGGGAAGGGAAGGGCTGGATGACTTGGGCGATCGGGATGGACAGAGACGCGCCGCTGATGTGTGTCTGCTGCGTGACTGCCGTCGTGTCTGACTCTTTGCGACCCGGTGGACCGCAGCCCGCCAGGCTCCTCTGTCCATGGGATCCTCCAGGCAAGAAGACTGGAGCGGGTTGCCCNGATGGACAGAGACGCGCTGCTGATGTGTGTCTGCTGCGTGACTGCCGTCGTGTCTGACTCTTTGCGACCCGTTGGACCGCAGCCCGCCAGGCTCCTCTGTCCATGGGATCCTCCAGGCAAGAAGACTGGAGCGGGTTGCCCTTTCCTCCCCCAGGGCATCTTCCCCACCCAGGGACTGAACGTGGGTCTCCTGTGTCTCCTGCACTGGCGGGCAGATTCTGTACCTCCTGGGAAGCCTTGAAGAACAGGATGGAGGCAGGTTCCTTAATAAGCGAAATGTAGAACTTCTATTTGATCCTGCGATCCCACTCCTAAGCCTATACCCAGAGAAAGCATAAACTTTTTTTTTTTAATCAATAGAGTTTAATTTGTTCTTGTTTCCTCTTTGGAAAGAAGACAAAATAGGACAAGTTAGAGACCTGTGTTCGTTTTTTTCCTCAGCTCCCACCTAACTCTGCCATGTTTTTTTTAAAAATCGTGTTTTCTTTTTGTGTGTGTGAAAGCTGCTCAGTTATGTCCAACTCTTTGAGACCCCATGGACAATCCATGGCATTCTCCAGGGCAGGATACTGGCCCATTCCTTTCTCCAGGGGATCTTCCCAACCCAGGGGTTCAACCCAGGTCTCCCGCATTGCAGGCGGATTCTTTACCAGCTGAGCCACCGGGAAGCCCAAGAATGCTGGAGTGGGGAGCCTATTCTTTCTCCAGTGGATCTTCCAAACCCAGGAATCGAACAGGGGTCTTGTCCATGGCAGGTGGATTCTTTACCAACCGAGCTATCAGGGAAGCCTCAAGGTCTTTATTAAATTTGTTACAGTGTGGCTTCTGCTTATGTTTTTATGTTTTGGCCTTGAGGCATGTGGGATCTTAGCTCCCCAGCCAGACTTCAAACCCATAGCTCCTGCATTGAAAGGTCAAGTCTTTACCATTGGACTTCGAGGAAAGTCCCCACCGTGTATTTTTAAACCCTGGGACCTCCTTCATCCTTGATGGCTTTTTTTTACTCCTGCATTTTTATCCAATGCCTGAAATCAGGGCTGTGCACCTCAGATGGCCGCGTCTCCGATTTCTCTGCTTTCTGTTTTCCATTTCTGTTACGGGGCTGAAAACACCCAGGTCTGGCTTACTTGCCTGTTGTTCCTGTTCAGGTCGATGCCAGCGCTGTGCTCCATACCTTTTCTCAGCAGAGAAGAAACTACATTTGGCTTAAAAAAAAAAAATGCATCGTGGCTTCAACATGTCTCTTGTACAGAAAAGGCATTAATCGGGGTTATAAAGCTGCCCAGTGTGGCCCACCCCCAATAGCTCAATTACTAAGTGAAGCATACCTTTGTTTTTGCCTGATTTGACAACAAAACCCATAGTTTTTATTTAGTGGGATTTAAAAAATCAAGACAGGAGTAAGTTACACAGCGAATGTCAGAAAAGTGAGTGAAAACATGACATTAAAAGGGTTCATTGAACTTCCCTGGGGGTCCAGTGATTAAGACTTCAGCCATCCAATGCAGGAGGTGTGGGTTCGATCCCTGCTCAGGGAGGTGAGATCCCACAGGCCTCCTGGCCAAAAAGTATAAAGCAGAAGCAATACTGTAACAAACTCAATAAAGACGTTAAAAATGGCGCACGTAAAAAAATCTTTAAAAAGAAGCAGGTGAAAAAATACCAGATGATTTCATTCTGCAATCGTGGGCTCATGACTCTGAAATCTCATGAATCATCTGAAATTTGTTTACTGTGCATAAACATAATGCCAACTCTCCAGGCATTGATGGTTGCCATTGAGGAGCGAAAGGTTCTTCACGAGTCATCTGTTACTGTGATATGGTGTACAGACTAAATGAGTATCTTTGCAGATTTCGCACTGAAGAATCTGATTCATTGTGCTGGGCTGTGCTGGCGTGTCTGACTCTTTGTGACCCCATGGATTGTAGCCCGCCAGACTCCTCTGTCCATGGGATTCTGCAGCCAAGACTGCTGGAGTGGGTTGCCCTTTCCTCCTCCAGGGAATCTTCCCGACCCGGGAATCGAACCCAGGGTCTCTTGCATTGCAGGCGGATTCTTTACCATCTGAGCCCCCAAGGTGGGGGGCAGTTAGGTGGGTTGGGATGGAAGGGTGGCTTAGGGTGGTCTGCCCAATCCCCTGGGGGAGGCCATGGGCATCAACTCCACCCTGCTTTTGCTCTCAGCTCCTCAGAAATGGTCTTTTTGTAGCTTATTGTTGATAATTTGTCTCAACTGTGCATGCAGGCAGTTCTTGTTAGTCTCTTATAGTTTCTTTGCATTTTGTTGCTGCAAANCTTCCATTTTACTTTATTTTACTTTACAGTACTCTGTTGGTTTTGGCATAATACACGAACTCCCAAACATGAACCCCCCTCCCACCTCCCACCCCACATCATCCCTCCGGATAAATTCCAACAATTGGCCAATAATATGTCAAAATTTTCTTTGAGAGAAATCATATCATTTGCAAATAGTAAGTCTAATATTTTCTCTACTCAATGGGGAGTTATATGTTACAATCTCATTAATTTGGAAATTTTTACATATATATGTAATTTAATAAAACCTATATTTAGTAAAAATTTTTCCCTTCTCTCAAATAATGCTAGCATTTAGAATGCTTAGACTCTGGTTACCTACTTCCTAAGATGTTATTGTTATACAAAATTTTATTCTGTCTTGATTTTATGCCAACCTCACAAAGTAGTTATTATTACAGTTTTATAGAACAAATATATCTGTTTTTACATTTTCCTTCATGCAATTGCATTTTTCATCTCAGATCTTTCTTCTTCTTGAAAAAAGTACACACATCAAGATTTCTTAGCTTTTTTTTTGCAATTAAGAAATATTTATTTTTTAATTGAAGAATAATTGCTTTGCAGAATTTTGTTGGTTTCTGCCAAACATCAACATTCAGTGAGCCATGAGTATACGTATGTCCCCTCCCTCTTGAACCTTGAGGATGGCTTTCCTTAGCTTTTGACTCTCAGTTTTCTTCTCTTCTTCTCCCTTCTCCTCCACCCCCTCCTCCTCCTCTCTTTTTCTAAAACCGGAATTAAATGAGGGACCAAGTCAAGCAATTAACTGGAGGAAACATATTCTGGGAAAAGACAATAACAGTTCAAAAGTCCTGAAATGGGAGCTTCTTGACAAACCCTGGGAAACAATATAGGGGAAAAGAAGGAAAAGGGAAAACTTTTCTAGCAACTGGATCTATAGGACAGATGTGTTACTAACACCCTTCCTCAATTGACACCAGAATTTTTTTTTCTTCCAGTTTTATTCATTGACAATTGACCTACAGCACTGTAGAAGTTTAAGGTACACAGCATAATGTTTGACTTATGTCCATCATGAAATGATTACCACAGTAAGTTTAATGAACATACATCATCTCATGGATACAAAGTTGAAAAAATATACATTCTTTCCTTGTGATAAGAATGTTTAGGATTAATTTTCTCAGTCTTCTTACTGTTAAAAAAAACTACTTTTTTCTTCTTTGAAGAAATTACATGTCTTTGCTGGACATTTAACTACTTATGTACAGTTATGCTGTTATTTAAATAAATCTTTTTACCTCCTTTATATTTGTTTTTCTTAATAAGAAATCAGTTCAGTTATCTGTGCAATTATTGCTTTTTGGTAGTCTATTTTATACCTGGCTGCTTTAAAAATCTTTCAATCTAACTATTTCCCTTTTAACCTTGTCTGTTTTTGTTGCTGTTGTTATTTCATGAACTTCTATATGTATTTACTGTGTATTATCTTTCCTAGAGGGTTTCCCAGGTGGCTCAGTGGTAAAGATTCCGCCTGCCAAGCAAGAGATGCGGAAGATCCCCTGCAGAAGGAAATGGCAGCCCACTCCAGTATTCTTGTCTGGGAAATCTCATGGACAGAGGAGCCTGCTGGGCTCTAGTCCATAGGGTTGCAAAAGAGTCAAACACAACTTAGCAACTAAAAACAACAATCTTTTCTAGAAATTCTCTTCACACTTCTGCAAATCTTTACTCTCTAATTCTTCATCACATGAGTAATTCTATTCTGAATAAAAATATGCTAAGCATTCTTATTTATATTCTATTTTATGGTTTATATTTATTCAAACATCTGTAGTCTTTGTGAGTTTGATTTTGAGGTTTATTGTTTCTGCTTACTGCTGCTACTGCTAAGTCGCTTCAGTCATGTCTGACTCTCTGAGACCCCATAGACGGCAGCCCACCAGGCTCCCCTGTCCCTGGGATTCTCCAGGCAAGAACGCTGGGGTGGGTTGCCATTTCCTTCTCCAATGCATGAAAGTGAAAAGGAAAGTGAAGTTGCTCGGTCATGTCCGACTCTTAGTGACCCCATGGACTGCAGCCTACCAGGCTCCTCTGTCCATGGGATTTCCAGGCAAGAGTATTTTTTCTGCTTATACTCATTTATAATGCCATTTTTTTTTAACCTCAGTGTGTTTTATTGCAGTGACCAGCAATACTAAAAAATGCATTAGGCAATCTGGAGGAATCCTGATACAGGCTTCCAATGTGTTTCCTCTTAGGAGGGATCATGCTGAACACATTCTTCCTCCAGTAGTGAGATGCAGCAATACGTGTGCAGTATTTTGGCCCAGAAAACTTGCTTGAGACTCAGGAGTCCAGAGTTTCTATTTGGGGCCAGTCTTATAGAGTTTTTTTTTTAATTGATTTTTAATTGGGAGGAAATTGCTTTACAATGTTGTGTTGGCTTCTGCCATACAACAGTGCATATTAGCCATAATTGTACATCTTTTCCCTCTATAAAATATTCTTTCTACCTGTTTTAGTGATTTTTTTTTTTTTTTAATTTATGAGACTGTGTCTATAAATGCTATCTATGGGAATACTTTGAGGACTGGGTTAAAGATGAACCTTCCATAGAAGATTTGTGTATGCTTTTACTAGGAGCCTGGAGGATTATTAACTGAGTAACATTTTAAACTTAACATTTATCTTGAGCTTTGGGGGAATACAAATTGGAATGAATTCCAGTTCCCAAACCATATGAGTATAGAGTGATAAGTAGAAATTTTCCAAGGGAAACTTTTTCCCCCAATTTCTCTGACTTCAGTCAGAAACAAAGAAAAAACTGGTCAGTGTTCTTTAAGTAATAGATTGTTTTTTAAGTCACTTACAAGAGGCTCTATACTTTTGGGGCATCTAGCTTCTTGAGGATAATATCTGACCATTGCTTAACTTTGGTCCTGCTTTCCCAGATGGTACCAGGAAGATCGGTAAACACCCTGAAAACAAAGACATCAAGACTTCCTTACTACTTATTTCCTTAGGAAGCCTCTTATTTTCCTACTGTCTTAGATATCCTTGTTTTTTAATATTTTATCAAACATTTTTTTTTGTTTTTCTCTGCTGCAGAATCTTTCTTTGCATGCATAAGCTCTATATTATGAGAAGTTAAAATGCATAGTTGTTCTTTCTCTTTCTACAAAATTGAGGCCATTTATTTGCATAGAAGTTTACAAGTTTAAGCAGAAGCATGGTTCTGGTGCCATCCTGGTTTGGTTCAAAATTGTGCTTTGGGTATTCATTAATAGTATGATCTTAAGAAAGTTATTTAACCTACTTTTACCTTAATTTCCTTGTAGGGTTAATAATCATACCTATATTATAGGATCACTAAGTGAATTGAATAATTAGAGTGGTAACTTATACATAGTATGTACTCAGTAAATAATGATAGTATCATTGTTATTTCTGATAAAGTGGAAAAAAATAATGTTGTTTTCTTGCTAGATTTGTTTGCATAGTTTGGGCTAGTTAGGATAGGGAAAATTAATAAAATTTGACTTGTAGAATTAAAGATGAGGATCTTATATTTAGGAAATAGTAATAAAGGGTATACCTTGGGAAAGGATTCTGGTCTCAAATTGGTTCTCAGCTTCNGAAAAAATAATGTTGTTTTCTTGCTAGATTTGTTTGCATAGTTTGGGCTAGTTAGGATAGGGAAAATTAATAAAATTTGACTTGTAGAATTAAAGATGAGGATCTTATATTTAGGAAATAGTAATAAAGGGTATACCTTGGGAAAGGATTCTGGTCTCAAATTGGTTCTCAGCTTCTTTCCCTGATGGATCAGATGGTAAAGAATCCAACTGCAGTGTAGAACATGTGGGTTCTATTTCTGGGTTGGAAGATCCCCTGGAGAAGTGAATGGCTACCCACTCCAGTATTCTGGCCTGGAGAATTCCATGGACAGAGAAACCTGGTGGGCTACAATACATGGGGCCTGGTGGGCTACAGTACTCCCCTTATGGGTCAAACCTCAAAGAGGGAATTCTTTTTTTTTTTTTTTTTTAAAGAGGGAATTCTTAACAGTCCTCATTTTTCAGAAATTTCTACTTCTAGTCAGATAACAGAGGTTCTGAGAAGGCTATTCCTGTATCTGTTAAATCTCAAATGTCTTCAGCCTCTAATCATCTTTATACCAGCTCTGGAGTTACAAGTGGCTCCTCACAGGCCCCAGGAAAAACCTATGGCATTAGATACTACAATAAAATGCAGCTTGTAATCTAGTTTTGATTTCACTAAAATAAAATGCTCAAAAGCATTTTGAGATTAAATAACAAATCCAATTACAGCTAAATAATATTCTAAGGTATAATGTTAACTCTCTTTTGGTTCAGTTCAGTTCAGTTCAGTCACTCAGTCGTGTCCGACTCTTTGTGACCCCATGAATCGCAGCACGCCAGGCCTCCCTGTTCATCACCATCTCCCGGGGTTCACTCAGACTCACGTCCATCGAGTCCGTGATGCCATCCAGCCATCTCGTCCTCGGTCGTCCCCTTCTCCTCCTGCCCCCAATCCCTCCCAGCATCCCAGTCTTTTCCAATGAGTCAACTCTTCGCATGAGGTGGCCAAAGTACTGGAGTTTCAGCTTTAGCATCATTCCTTCCAAAGAAATCCCAGGGCTGATCTCCTTCAGAATGGACTGGTTGGATCTTTAGTTGCATGCATCCATGCTAAGTTGCCTCAGTTGTGTCCAGCTCTTTGTAACCCCTTGGCCTGTAGCCCACCAGGCTCCTCTGTCCATGGGATTCTCCATTCAGGAAGACTGGAGTGGGTTGCCATGCCCTCCTCCAGGGGATCTTCCAGACCCAGGGATAGAAGCCACGTCTCTATGTCTTCTGCACTGGCAGACATTTTCTTTGCCACTAACGCCACTTATGTCCTCTAAATGATCTAGCAAGATCAATAACGCTTTCTTAAACCCTCTTGTACCATAGCACAATTTTCTCTTCTGTAGTTTCCTTCATATTGACCTCATTTTACCTCCTTATGGATATGCTAAAAGTAAACATCTTTAGTGACTTTACTTGGAAGTCATGGGCCATGCAGAGAGTGAGCTCACAAATAGAGAATAGCCAGACTAGCTCCTATCATGTGTCACAGGGTGGTTGAATCCAGTGTGAATAACAAAGCTTGTCTTCTTTCACATTGTGGACAGCTTTATGAAGAGATAAATTGTACTAGATTTCCACAACTCATAATTGCAGAAATATCTCATGTGTATGAGAAAAACAGCTCTACTCTCTAACATAAACCTGGTTTCTTGTTCAGTTGCTAAGTTGTATCTGACTCTGCAACCCAATGGACTGCAGCACACCAGGCTTCCCTGTCCTTCGCCATCTCCTGGAGTTTGCTCAAACTCAAGTTCATTGGGTTGATGATGCCATCCAGCCACCTCATCCTTTGTTGTCCCCTTCTCCTCCTGCCCTCAATCTTTCCCAGCATCAGGGTCTTTTCCAGTGTGTCAGCTCGTCACATCAGGTGGCCAAAGTATTGCAGCTTCAGTTTCAGCATCAGTCCTTCCAATGTATATTCAAGGTTGGATTCTATCTAATACATATTCCTGATTGTACTTCACCAACTGCTTATCAGCTGAAGCTTTCACCAGGGCTCTGTCACTTTATTTAAAAATTTAGGTCTATAAGGCACCAGGTACAGATATATTAAAACACTCAGTTGAAAATATGTTCCCAAACCAATAAGAAAGAAAACACTTTAGATATTTTCAGCCTATTTACTGATTCCCTAGTGGCTCATTCGGTTAAGAATCCTCTTGCAATGCAAGAAACCGCCTGCCAATGCAGGAGACTGCCTGCAAATGTAGGACACCCGGGTTTGATCCCTGGGTGAGGAAGATCCCCTGGAGAAGGAAATGGCAAACCACTCCGGTATTCTTGTCTGGAGATTCTGTGGACAGAGGAGCCTAGTGGGCTACAGTGGGCTACCTTAGTGGGCTACATGGGGTCACAAAGAGTCAGACATGACTTAAAGACTAAACTACAACTAACACCATGTATGTTAATTGAAAAATGGGTAAGATGATGTGGTTCCTGCCCTTTTCATTAATGTAATCCTGCTTCCCATGTCCATACCCCCAATCAACACTAATCGAAAAGAAAAAAATAGAAATGACTTTTAGTAGAAAGTACCTTATTTTCTCCATACATTGAGTCAATTCTGATTATTGAGCGTATCCCTATGGCTCTTTCGTATCTAGCATTGTGAGTTCTGAGTAATGAGCAATTAGACTTCAACAATGAGATTCCAGAACATAATGGACAATATGCCAGGTATTTAGTTTCAGTATCTTCATTTCTATTCACATCTCTATGTACTGTGTGATTTTTGCCTTAATTTAATTTTAGTGCCATTATTGTGTCTTCTGTTTAATTTTTTTATAGCTTGCTATAATTAAGCTTTTATTTGGAAGTCATTTTAAAACCACTGCATCGTTGTCATGGAATTGTTGGTAATATGTGATTACATTATGTTGTCTTTTGCCAGGACACTCTTGTAAATGAAGCATTATCCTCAGAGATTTTCTTGGCTGAAAATATAAGTAATTAAAAATGTAAACAAATATTATCTGTTACATATGCTGCAACAATAAATACTTCAGTATAATACAAGTTAATGTCTCTTTTGGGATACAATTTAATCCTGCTACAACATGTTTTATAAATGGACAAATAAACAGTTAAGTACTTAATACCTTATCTACTATAGTATGCAGATACCCAGGGCTTTTATATGCTTCTCTCTTTGTGTATTTATGCATTTCTTAAGAGGCATTATCAAAAATCTTTTAGCATTATTGTTATTTTATAGCAATGCCAGCTGTGAAGATGTGTGAATTCAATCGAAACCTCCCAATTAACATCTAGTATAAATGATAGCCTAAGAAAATGGGCACTTTTTGTCTATAGATTTTAGGACAAAAGTTACTGCATCCTGTATAAAATGTGTACAACTTTTACTCGTTTACTTATTTTTTTTCATTAACTTATTTCTGAGAAATTATCCTAAAATAGTTGAAGTGCATCAAAAAAGAGCATACATAATTTTCATCATTTTATTATCATCAATATCAAAATATTATAAATAACCTAAGCATATATCTGCAGAGAATTGGTTTAGAAGAATATAGTAAATTCATAAAATGGAATGCTATGCAACCATTAGAAATCAAATTGAGGGACTTCCCTGATGGTCCAGTGGCTAAGGCTCCGTGCTCCCAATGCAGGGGACCCAGGTTTGATCCCTGGTCAGGGAACTATATCCCACATTGCAACTAAGAGCTGGTGCAGTCAAATAAATAAGTAGAAATAAATATTATTTAAAAATCAAATTGATTGAAAAAGATAAAATCAAAAAGCAAGTGACATGATAACATAAAAGTTTACATTTATGGATAAATAACAGCAATTAAAGATAGATTTAACCAAAAACACCATTCCAATGATTAATTACATTTGTTAAAAAAGTACTCGTATTGGCGTTCTTATAAACAGTATCTATCGTTTATTACTGATTATGTCCTTACTAAAGGAAACCATCTAAAGAAAATTATTAGATTAACTAGTTGAATAGACTGATTTTTTTTAAAACAAATTGATTGAAATATTTGGTATAGATAAATAGCTTGAACTTTTTCAGACCTGTTCCCAGGCTTTAAATCATCTACATGAAACAATATATTGTACTAAAAATCTAGGCAACTAAATTAAAATCAGATTTTTTAAAGGAGGTACAATATCAAAGAAATTCCTGTGGCATGGTTAGAAACTGTATGTACCTTCCTTTTATATATAAGGATAACTTTACGTAAGTTTGGTTAAAATAGAACATGGTTTTTAACTTTGCCCGGGTGAGGATATTATCAATTTTTTTCCTTCAAATAACCATAAAACTAGATAAAAACAACTATTTCAGCACACAGAAAATTGACAATTGCCATAAAACAATCTGAGAAGAATTTATGCTTAAAAATGTGCTGAGTTTTGGGCAGTATTATTTTGACTCTATAGCGTTCTGGCTGAGGTATTTTCCTGTCTCTCCCCACCCCCACCAGTTACCCCCGCTAGGATAAGATGTTTTTGGCAGCTTCTTCGCAGTACACTGAATTTAGCATGGTGGGTGGGATCTACCCCCAGCAGCACTGTTAGTAGACATGACACACTGAAGACAGGTGAAGAGGGGAGGGTCAGTGATTCAGTGTACTTAGCCTATGTTTGCCAGTCAAGCACAGTTTAATTCTGTTGACTTTGTATACATGCTCTATGGAGAATGGAGAAGCTCCAAGATATTCATGCACTTCTGGCCAGCCCAGAGGCTGTGCACATGCACACAGGAAACCTGAAAGAGCCCACATAGAAGGTAAAACCTGAAAAGCGAAGTGAAGTCGCTCAGTCGTGTCCGACTCTTGGCGACCCCATAGACTGTAGCCTCGGAGAAGGCGATGGCACCTCGCTCCAGTACTCTTGCCTGAAAAATCCCATGGATGGAGGAGCCTGGTAGGCTGCAGTCCATGGGGTCGCCAAGAGTCAGACACGACTGAGTGACTTCACTTTCACTTTTCACTTTTATGCATTGGAGAAGGAAATGGCAACCCACTCCAGTGTTCTTGCCTGGAGAATCCTAGGGACAGGGGAGCCTGGTGGGCTGCCGTCTATGGGGTCACACAGAGTCGAACACGACTGAATCGACTTAGCAGCAGACTAGCCAACCAGGCTTCTCTGTCCATGGGATTTTCCAGGCAATAGTATTGGAGTGGATTGCCATTTCCTTCTCCAGGGGATCTTCCCAACCCAGGGCTCGAACACTGGTCTCCCACATTGTAGACAGACGCTTTACCATCTGAGCCACCAGGGAAGTTGAAGTAGNTAAGGCACCTGCTTGGAGGGCTTATGCCCTAAGGACTAACGTGGTAGTGTCCCATGTGGTTGCTTTATATCTCTCAGGATGAGGGACAAAGAAGGTGACAACAAGGAATGACATTAGTCTCAATAAAACACTTCTCTCTCCAGACAAAAAGCCAAGAAGGGGAAGTCCGGTAAGACACAAATACTTTTACCCAGCAACCACACCACTCCAGCCAAACACTATCCCCATCACAGCCAGCAGAAGTCAGGTGAAGAATCTAGACTTTCACCATTGCCAGGATGTAGTGAGGTACCCCAACATTTCCCCTTGCTCTGAGGTGGTATCAGAGAAACCTTGTTAGGGAGCTGGGACCTTCATCACCATGGGATGATAAGGAGGCCCTTCACCTCAGCGTAACCGAAAGACAGCATAGGTAGCAATAACAAGGTGTCCTTTCCCCTTCCCAATGTGGTGTATCAATGCAGCTCTAGTGAGAAGCCTGAATTCATACGTGTGCCCAGTGGTAATAAAGAGCCCTCCCTTTCAAGAATCACTGAAGTCAGAGTGGAGAAGCAGTACTTGGACCTGTAGTAAGAAGGTGGTGCCGCCTTTTCCCCTGTCAAATCATTGTAGGAGGTCTGCTAAAACACAGATTTAAATAAGACCAAAAGTATTATATAATAATTCACAAAATGTTTAGGTTTAGACTGTAAGTTACTTACACAAATAGAAAGGTGGATATCAACCTGAATAAGAAAACATGATCTTAATTGATGATAACACCAAGATGACACAGATGTGAGCAGTGTCTGAATAATTTTAAAGAAGTTAACCAAAAATACTTCAACTAGCAATTATGAACTTGCTTGAAACAAATTTTAAAATGGAAAGTCTCATCAAAGATATAGACTCAGAAAACAAATATAAGAACCAAACAGAAATTTTAAATCATTTAGAACATTTTAGAACATTGTGCAAAAAAAAAAAAAATCACTATAACTGAAATGAAAATTCAATAAATGAGCTCAAGAGTAGGAAGGAGAAAACAGAAGAATCAGCTTGAGGACAGCAAAACAGAAACTATCGAATCTGAACAATAAAGAAAATAGACTGAAAAAAAATGAGCAGAATCTTAAGAAAACTTACTGTAACAAAAGATCTAACATTTGCATCATTGTAGTTTGAAAGTGAGGAGATAAATTAATGTACCTGAAAAAGCATTTAAAAAATAATAGCTTAAAATTTCCCACATTTTGTGAGAGACAAACCTACAGATTCAAGAGCTGAGCAAACTGCAAACAAGATAAACTCAAGTAAATCAATGGAAAGGCACACTTTTGTCAAATTTCTGAAATCTGAAAGAAAAAATTATTGAACGCAGGCAGAGAGAAATCATGCACTTCCTAGAGGGAAGAAACAAACCAAATGATAGTGACTTTCTCAAAAGAAACCATGGAAGTCAGAAGAAGTGGCACAATCTATTTCAAAGAGCTGAAAGAATAGGCCTGTCGACTCAAAATTTTGTATCCAGTTACAATTTTTCCTTTACAAATAAAGGGGAAATTTAAAAATTCTGAGATTCTGAGAAAATCCTATCCTAAATGAATATTTTAAAGAAGTTCTCTAAGCAGAAAGAAAGTGATAAAAGAAGGAACTTTGGAACATTAAGAAAGAAGGAAAGACATCAGATGAAACAAAATTAGTAACAGATTTTCCTAAATGAGTTTTCTAAATTATGTTAGATGATTTAGGGAAAATTTATAATACTAACTAATATAATTGCATTAAACAAAAATCATCAAATGCACCAATTAAAAGATTGATAGAGTGGATAAAAGAAACATAATCAAATTATACACTATCTACAATAATCTCATTTAAAATATATTCATACAGTTGAGATAAAAGTAAAAGAATGGAAACAGATAAATCATGCAAACATTAGTCAAAGGAAAGCAAGAATAGGTAATATCAAGTAAAGTGGATTTCAGAACAAAGCATATTACCTGGAAGAGATAAAGATACTAATGATAAAAGGGTAATCCCAACAAGAAAAATAAATATTCCTAAAAATGAATACATCAAACACAAAAAGTAATAAAACTGAAAGGAGAAATATCCAAATTTAGAATTATACTTGGAGATTTTAACACTCTCACCAAACAATAAAAAGACTAAAGATAAGCATCATAAGCTATAACAGAGTTCAATAACATGATCAACCAATAGGATCTAGTTGATATTTATAGAATGCTGCACCCAACAACTAATATGCCTTCAAGTGTCCTCAGAACGTATACTAAGATAGACTATATCCTTCAGAACATATGCCAAGACAGACCATATCCTGGGCAATAAATAAATCTATTCCAGCAATTTAAAATAATTGAAATCACACAGAGATTTTTGACCACAATGTTAGATATAACTAACGGAAGAATAAGAGAAATATTGCCAAACACTTGAAAAATAAAACTCACATTTCAAAAAAAATGTATAGATCAAACAAGAATTTTCAATGTAAATATAAAATAGTCCATTAAATTGAATGAAAATGAAAACACAGAATATCAAAAATTTGAGGCAGCAACTAAAGCAGTGTTGACAGGGAAATTTTTGCTTACATTAGAAAATAAGAAATTTATGACCTAAGTTCTTCCATAGAGAAACTAGGAAAAAATATATAACCTAACCTCTTCCATTGAAAAACTAGAAAACTAGGAGCAAAATAGTCTCAAAGCAAGCAGAAAGAAAGGAAATAATAAACAGCATGTATCAATGAAATGGAAAAAATAAAATCAATACAACAAATAACGCTTCTTTGAAAAAACCAATAAATTTGACCAACCTTTTGCTGGACTGACAAAAAAAAAGAGAACTCAAATTGTTAATATTAGGAATGAAATCAGGCATGTTATTACAGGCCTTTCAGATAGCAAAAGCATAATAAGGGAGTACTATAAGATATTAAGAAGAGGTGGCAAGAATACACAGAAAAACTGTACAAAAAAGACCTATATGACCCAGATAATCACAATGGTGTGATCACACACCAAGAGCCGGACATCCTGGAATGTGAAGTCAAGTGGGCCTTAGAAAGCATCACTATGAACAAAGCTAGTGGAGGTGATGGAATTCCAGTTGAGCTGTTTCAAATCCTGAAAGACGATGCTTTGAAAGTGCTGCCCTCAATATGCCAGCAAATTTGGAAAACTCAGCAGTGGCCACAGGACTGGAAAAGGTCCGTTTTCATTCCAATCCCAAAGAAAGGCAATGCCAAAGAATGCTCAAACTACTGCACAATTGCACTCATCTCACACGCTAGTAAAGTAATGCTCAAAATTCTCCAAGCCAGGCTTCAGCAATATGTGAACCGTGAACTCCC
>SJYX01015002.1:395429-409134 GCA_006410675.1 Oreotragus oreotragus | reverse complement strand
CTATGCTAAAGCCTTTGACTGTGTGGACCACAATAAACTGTGGAAAATTCTGAAAGAGATGGGAATACCAGACCACCTGACTTACCTCTTGAGAAACCTATATGCAAGTCAGGAAGCAACAGTTAGGACTGGACAGGGAGCAACAGACTGGTTCCAAGAGGAAAAAGAATACGTCAAGGCTGTATATTGTCACCCTGCTTCTTTACCTTATTTGCAGAGTACATCATGAGAAACACTGGGCTGGAAGAAGCACAAGCTGGAATCAAGATTGCAGGGAGAAATATCAATAACCTCATATATGCAGATGACACCACCCTTATGGCAGAAAGTGAAGAGGAACTAAAAAGCCTCTTGATGAAAGTGAAAGAGGAGAGCGAAAAAGTTGGTTTAAAGCTCAACATTCAGAAAACAAAGATCATGGCATCTGGTCCCATCACTTCATGGCAGAAAGATGGGGAAACAGTGGAAACAGTGTCAGACTTTATTCTTTTGGGCTCCAAAATCACTGCAGATGGTGACTGCAGCCATGAAATTAAAAGACACTTACTCCTTGGAAGGAAAGTTATGACCAACCTGGATAGTATATTCAAAAGCAGAGACATTACTTTGCAGACTAAGGTCCGCCTAGTCAAGGCTATGGTTTTTCCTGTGGTCATGTATGGATGTGAGAGCTGGACTGTGAAGAAAGCTGAGCGCCGAAGAACTGATGCCTTTGAACTGCAGTGTTGGAGAAAACTCTTGAGAGTGCCTTGGACTGCAAGGAGATCCAACCAGTCCATTCTAAAGGAGATCAGTCCTGGGTGTTCTTTGGAACGACTGATGCTAAAGCTGAAACTCCAATACTTTGCCCAACTCATGAGAAAAGTTGACTCATTGGAAAAGACTCTGATGCTGGGAGGGATTGGGGGCAGGAGGAGAAGGGGACGACAGAGGATGAGATGGCTGGCTGGCATCACTGACTCGATGGACATGAGTTTGAGTGAACTCCAGGAGTCGGTGATGGACAGGGAGACCTGGCGTGCTGTGATTCATGGGGTTGCAAAGAGTCAGACATGACTGAGTGACTGAACTGAACTGAACTGAACTGATATATATATCTCTACAAATATAAATTTGATTCATTTAGGTTAAATAGCCTAATTCCTCAGAAAATATAAACTGCCATAACCAGTATAAAACAGATCATTTCAATAGTTCTATAACTATTAAGGAAGCTGAATTCACAAAGAACTCTATTTTCACTGGTTTCACTGGAGAATTCTACTAAATATTTAAAAAGGACTTGTCAACAATTTCACACAATAAATGCTAGAAAATATAAGATGAAGGAACATATACCAATTCATTTATGAAGCTAGGATTACCCTGATAGCAAAATCAGATAAAGATAGTACAATAAGAAAACTAGAGACCAGTATCTTTTATGAACTTTGACTTAAAATCTTCATAAAATATTAGCCAATTGACCTATCAATGTGTAAAATGAATAGATGACTAAAATCTTCATAAAATATTAGCCAATTGGCCTATCAATGTGTAAAATGAATAAATGTATAAAACAGAACAAGACTAAGTGGTGTTATAAAAGTATGCAACACTGATTCAACACTCAAAACAAACAGTGTAATCCACCATGTCAATAAACTAAAAAGAAAAATATTACTACATCAATTGATGCAGAAAAAGTATTAAACACAAATTCACCAGTTATTTATCATAAAACCTCTCAGCAAAAGAAGAGTAGAGATAACTTCTTCAATTTAATAAAGAATATTTACAAAATAATATAGCAAACACATTCAATTATGATGAAAAGCTGACTATATAACCCTCAACAAAGCAAGGGTTTCTATCTAGTTTTATCACTTTTATTCCACATAATGGTGGAAAATCTAGGTACTACAATAAGACAACACAAAGAAATAAAAGGTGCACATTGGAAAGTGAAAAGTGAAGTTGCTCAGTCGTGTCCAACTCTTTGTGACCCCATGGATTGCAGCTTACCAAGCTCCTCCATCCATGGGATTCTCCAGGCAAGAATACTGGAGTGGGTTGCCATTTCCTTCTCCAGAGGATCTTCCTGACCCAGGGATTGAACCTGGGTCTCCTGCATTGCGGGCAGATGCTTTAACCTCTGAACCACCAGGGAAGAAAGGAAGAAGTAAAACTGACCTTATTTGCAGATGACATAATAGTTTGCATAGAAAATCCCAAGGAATATACAAAACAAAAGCCTGTGAATAATAAGTGAGTTCAGCAAGGTTGGGGAACACAAGATCAACATTCAAACATCAAGTAAATTGTTTACTAACAATGAGTATGAGGGAACTGAAATTAAAAACATAATACCATTTACAATTCCTCATCAGTCAGTCAGTCAGTTCAGTCACTCAGTCGTGTCCGACTCTTTGTGACCCCATGAATCGCAGCACGCCAGGCCTCCCTGTCCATCACCAAATCCTGGAGTTCACTCAGACTCACATTCATCGAGTAAGTGATGCCATCCAACCATCTCATCCTCTGTCATCCCCTTCTCCTGCCCCCAATCCCTCCCAGCATCAGAGTCTTTTCCAATGAGTCAACTCTTCCCACGAGGCAGCCAAAGTACTGGAGTTTCAGCTTCCGCATCATTCCCTCCAAAGAAATCCCAGGGTTGATCTCCTTCAGAATGGACTGGTTGGATCTCCTTGCAGTCCAAGGGACTCTCAAGAGTCTTCTCCAACACCACAGTTCAAAAGCATTCAATTCTTCGGTGCTCAGCTTTCTTCACAGTCCAACTCACATCCATACATGACCACAGGAAAAGCCATAGCCTTAACTAGACAAACCTTTGTTGGCAAAGTAATGTCTCTGCTTTTCAATATTTTATCTAGGTTGGTCATAACTTTTCTTCCAAGGAATAAGCGTCTTTTAATTTCATGGCTGCAGTCACCATCTGCAAATTCCTCATAAAAAAATGAAATGTGTAAATGAAATATTTGTATATAAATGTGTATATCTAACACATATATCTGGAGGAGGACACGCATCCCACTCCAGTATATTCTTGCCTGGAGAATCTCCATGGACAGAGATGCCTGGCAGGTTGCAGTCCATGGGATTGCAAAGAGTCAGACACAACTGAATGACTAAGCACAACACATGTATAAGATTTATATAATGATGAAATCAAGAGCTAAATAAATAGAGAGACATAGATGTTTATGGATTGATGACTCAATGTAATTAGGATGTCAATACTCCCCAGATGGCTCCACGTGGCCAGTGTGATTCCTATTAAAATCCCAGCAATAGCTTTTGTGTATACAATAAGTTTATATCCAAATTTATATAAAAAGGCATGTTGTTGTTCAGTTGCTCAGTTGTGTCTGATCCTTTGCAGCCTAATGAACTGCAGCATGCCAGGCTTCCCTGTCCTTTATCATCTCCCAGAATTTGCTTAAATTCATGTCCATGGAGTCGACGATGCCATCCTACCATCTCATCCTTTGTCACCCCCTTCTCCTTCTGCCTTCAATCTTTCACAGCATTAGGGTCTTTTTAATGAGTCAGCTGTTGGCATCAAGTGACCAAAGTATTGGAGCTTCAGCTTCAGCACCAGTCCTTCCAGTGAATAGTCAAGGTTGATTTCCTTTAGGATTGATTGGTTGGATCTCCTTGCAGTCGAAGGGATTCTCAAGAGTCTTCTCCAACACCACAGTTCAAAAGCATCAGTTCTTCGAGGCTCAGCTTTCTTTATGGTCCAACTCTTACATCCATACATGACTACTAGAAAAACCATAGCTTTGACTATATGGATCTTATCTATCTATCTATCTATAGAGAGAGTGCCAAAACAATATTGAAAAGTAAAGATGAAGTGGATGAGTCATGAACCTTAAGTGATATTAAGGTTGCAAAAATACGAATATATAACTATAGTAGTCATGACAGTAGGGAATTAGTGGTTGGATAGATACACAGAACAATTGAACAGAGTGGAGAACCAGGGAAAAAGTCCCCACAAACATGTTCAACTGATT
Source organism: Oreotragus oreotragus (assembly GCA_006410675.1). NCBI lineage: Eukaryota > Metazoa > Chordata > Mammalia > Artiodactyla > Bovidae > Oreotragus > Oreotragus oreotragus. The sequence goes on along the minus strand of SJYX01015002.1, from coordinate 405,112 downwards.
TAACAAAGGTACAAAAACAATGTAATTCACCAGAGAATGGTAAGATGTGTATAAGAGACAGTTNGAATATATAACTATAGTAGTCATGACAGTAGGGAATTAATGGTTGGATAGATACACAGAACAATTGAACAGAGTGGAGAACCAGGGAAAAAGTCCCCACAAACATGTTCAACTGATTTAACAAAGGTACAAAAACAATGTAATTCACCAGAGAATGGTACATACATCATTGTTTCAACAGTGATGATAGAACAATTGCAAAAAAAACCCAAACTCTAGGCTTTTTATTCCTTTTACAAAAGATAGCAGAAAATATATTATAGAATGCAAAATGAAAAACTATGAAACTTTAACAAAAAAAGAGAAAATTTCATTATCTAGAGCTAAATAAAGAGTTGCTAGACTTGACATCAAAAGCACTATCCATAAAAAGAAAGATTGATATTTTAGATTTCATCAGAATTGCTTTCTGAAAGACTAAATCAAGAGAACAAGAAGATTGCTTCAGACTGGATGAAAATATTTGCAAAGCATTCTGGTTAACAGTTTCACAACTTCTTATAAAATTAAATGTACATTTACCTTGAGATTGGAAGAATTACACTTTGGGGCATTACTCCAGAGGAATAAAAGCCTGTGTTCACACAAATACCTGTATATGAAAGTTCATAGCAAGTTCATTATTAAAATCCGCCAACTGAGAACAATCCAAGAGTCCTTCAATAGATAAATAACTAAACAAGCTAAGGTATGTAAAGACCATGGAATTCTACTTAAGAATAAAAAAAAATGAAATATAGATACAACAACATGTTTCAATTTCTAAGAAATTATACTGACCAGAAAAGCCAATCCAGAAAGTTTACATACTGTATTATTCCATTTATATGCATTTTGAAAAGTTCAAATTTCAGTAATGGAAAACAGATTCATGGTTTCCAGGTGTTAGGGCATGATAGGAGGTAGGAGGAAATTGGATGTAGTTATAAAATGGTAACACATGTGATCCTTACTGTGATGAAACTATTCTATATCTTAACTGTGATGCTTGACACACAACTGATGTATGAAATATACACACACACACACACATACAGCACAAGTGAGTTAACTAAAATAGGGGACATCAGAATAAGATTGGTGGATTGTATCAAAATCAACACTCTAGTTGTTATACTGTAATATAGTTTTGTAAGACATTATCAGTAGAAATTGCACAAAGGGTATGAGTATCTTTTCATATTATTTTTGTACAAATGCTCATGAATCTACAATGATGTCAGTATAACATCCAAAAGTTATACCACAATCAAGCGGAGTTTACTCCAGTAATGCAAAGCTGGTTTAATATTCAAACTATCAGTGGAATCTACCATATTAGCAGGCTAAAAAAGTAAAATCACACGGTCAGATCACTCAGGACCAGCCACACACTGAAAGAAGATTAGGCAAGTTATATGTATCTGACAAGGGCTTCCCCGGTAGCTCACCTGGTAAAGATGCAGGAGACCCCAGTTCAGTGCTTGGGTTGGGAAGATGCCCTGGAGATGGGACAGGCTACCCACTCCAGTATTCTTGGGCTTTCCTGGTGGCTCAGACAGCAAAGAATCTGCCTGCGATGCAGGAGACCTGGGTTCGATCCCTGGGTTGGAAATATCCCCTGAAGGAGGGCATGGCAACCTTACTCCAGTGTTTTTCCCTGGAGAAGAGGAGCCTGGTGGGCTGCAGTCTATAGGGCTGGACACGACTTCATAACTAAGCACACGCACATATATCTGATAAAGGAACTGTATCTGGAATGTAGAACATTAACAATTCAAGAGAAGATATACAATTCAACTTTTTTAAAAAAGAAATCACTTTTTTTAAAAAAGAAAATATATGAATGGCTTATAATAGATAAGATACTCAACATTATTAGTCATTATGGAAATGTGAAGGAAAATCATGAGAGACCACTACAAATCCATTCAAATGGCTATAATCAAAGAAACACACTAAAATCAAGTGATGGTAAAGATGTGACAAAAATGTAATTTTCATGCATTTCCGATGGGAATTTAAAATGTTACCAGCGTTTTGGAAAATATTTTGGTGGTTTCTTAGAAAATTAAATGACAATTTACCATATAAACCATAAATTTCTCTTCTAGGAATCTAAAACAAATGAAAATACATTCTCACACAAAGACATATCCACAAATACAGTAATATTATAATCAAAATAAAGTGTAGAAAAAATTCAGTTCATTAGCTGAAAACTGATAAATTGTGGTGAAAGTGAAAGTGAAGTTGCTCAGTCGTGTCTCACTCTTTGCGACCAGTGGACTGTAGCCCACCAAGCTCCTCCGTCCATGGGATTCTCCAGGCAAGAATACTGGAGTGGGTTGCCAATGCAGTATTGAGCTACTAATACTTTAGACTGCAAGGAGATCCAACCAGTCCAGATTTTCTCAAGGAGATGAGTCCTGGGTGTTCATTGAAAGGACTGATGCTGAAGCTGAAACTCCAGTACTTTGGTCACCTCATGCGAAGAGTTGACTCATTGGAAAAGACTCTGATGCTGGGAGGGATTGGGGGCAGGAGGAGCAAGGGGACGACAGAGGATGAGATGGCTGGATGGCATTACCGACTTGATGGACATGAGTTTGGGAGAACTCCAGGAGTTGGTGATGGACAGGAAGGCCTGGCGTGCTGTGATTCATGGGTTCGCAAAGAGTTAGATATGACTGAGCGACTAAACTGAACTGAATTGAACTGAATACTTGCTTGTCAAAAACATTATGCTCAGGGAAGGAGCCAGAGGTAAAAGATTGCATATTATGATTTCAGTCACTTGAAATGTCTAGAAAAGGCCTATTATAGAAGTAGAAAACACATCAGTGATTGCCTAAGACTTGGGAGTAAGAACATGGGTTAACTGTGAAAAGGCACAGGAAACTTTTGGGGTTGATGAAAATGCTCTAAAACCAGACCATGGTAATATTTTCGCATCCTTATAAATAATCTACCAGTAACATTGAAGTGTATTTACAATGGGAGGCTATTAAGACATGCCAATTATTTATCTCAATAAACCTGTTCAAACATAAACATTGGTTTATTAGTACATGTAGCAAGTATTTGGGGGCTTTCCTGGTGGCTCAGATGGTAAAGAATCCACCTGCAATGCGTGAGACCTGGGTTTGATTCCTGGGTCTGAGAGATCCCTTGGAGAAGGGTATGGCAACCCACTACAGTATTCTTGCCTGGAGAATTCCATGGATAGACGAGCCTGGCAGGTTCCAGTCCATGGGGTCACAAAGAATCAGACACGACTGAGTGACTAACACATAAGCAACCATTTTATTTGAGCAAATGTAAAATCGACTATTAGAAAAGCCGAAGTCCTTCAGTCAGCACGTGTATAATGCAGAATTATGATGACTACTCTTTGATTTTGTTTCTTATATTTTGTCATGCAAATTGTTACTATTTTCAAGATAACAGATTCACTTGAGAAGTGCATAATACATTCATAAAATTTAGTTTAAGAATAAAGTTTAGTTTAAAACTTACACTTTACATTCTGTTGTCAAGCTGTGTTCTTAAAGATCCCATTGATTCCGTCATTTTTAGAAACATAGTTCACACTCTAGTGTTTCCTAATGCTTCGGTAGTTCTTCGAGCAGGTGAACACACAGATGTACAGCTATCTTTATCAGGAAACATTTGTTTAATGTCCACCCGTGCACATGCATATTAAATACTCAGTTTATTCATTTTACATTTTGCATCCTTATAGGGTAAAAAATGCTGTAACAGTACTTTCTCATGTGATATTCTAAAACTGTAAATTAAAGGGGGTCTCACTCATCAGTATACTGTCAGATGCAGAGAGATTGAACAGTAAAAGCTAGCGAAAGCCTTGCAATCAAAGATACACTGCATATCTTCAGTGTGGCTAGAATCAAATAATTTCTTCTGGTCCTTGACATCTAGCTCTAGTTTCTTTTCTCTCTGACAATGCACACACTTTTAGTATAAGTTCATCACAAAAAAGAACTCTTTATGTATCTTACCTATACCTAATGGCATGCAGAACTGGTTAAACATATGTGGTCTTTGACCTTAAAGCAAATAGTTTAGAACAAGTAACATATAAGAATGGCATATGCACAACTAAATACATGTGATTCTAATATTATGCCATAGTCTTTAAAAATATGCTTACTTGTCATTAATATTTTGTGAAAATGATAATGGGCATTCATTCAAGTTTGAATCATTTATGTTACATTAATCTTCATTCACTTTTATAACTTCATGTGAGGATTTCTCAGGCTGTATTTTAAAGGGGTATAAAGAAAATTAAGGGCTGTCACAAGCAATTTATATAAGAAGTTTAAGAGTTAGGCTTTCTTTTTTGGATTGTTAATTTTAAAGACTTTTTTTTTCCCCCAAATCTTTGAGAAGAAAGCTAACTAGATTTAATGGCCCCAGTAAATATCCAGGTGTGCCCACTAGTGTTGAGAGGCGTAAGTCTCTGAGCATGTGGGAGTTTGCTGACCAGGCAGTGACTCATGCAAAGAGGAGAAAAAGAAAACCTGGTGTCTCATTGGAGTTAAGTGCTCATTTTGTGGTCTTCTCTGCTGTAGAAAAAAATGGCAAATGTTGCCGTTAATTAAATCCCTGTCTTATGAAGGCAAAATGTCTTCAAATAAAGCTTAACAGAAGTAGAATTTCAGTGAAAGAAACATATGTTCAACATATAGATAGTTCTACCTCCACTTCTCCAGTTTTAAAAGAGTTACAGGAATCTCGGCTGTCATCTGTGATGATGGTTTCAGAGCAATGATAAAGAGAGAAAGAAAAGCATTATTAGTCAGAGAAAGTTCTTAATCACTTTTTTAAATGAAGGAAAACAGTTCGTATACCTGTCTCTTATACACATCTACCCCACCCTTCTAGGTCATCACAGTGCACAGAGCTGAGCTCTCTGGAATGAATTGGGAGAGCAGCATTGAAATAGGTATCTGTTTTCTAAATCAGCAGGAAGGATATCTGGAGGAGATATGCTTTCAGTCCTCATTAATTGGAAATTGCTGTTTTTTCAAGAACAGACCATGCATCAGACATTAGTCCTCCTGTACTCTCTATTTCCTTCCCCTTCATCTTCTTTGCTCTGTGGATGATAAGGGATACCAAATCAATAGCTGAGTAGAAGAAGCAGATATAACATTCCCAGAGACACTGGAGACAGGAAATAGAAGCAACAATTCATTTTTCTGTCTCAGTTTAGATTGTATTTATACCACCTGCTATGCCTGTGGGAATAGAAAATATAGTAGTGTCTTTAGACACAAACTTTCTTTTAGTGACTTTCCTTTTTCTATTCAGTGTGATAAGATTTTTTTTTTCTGGTAGAAGTAGCCTATGGCACTTGGCTGAAGAGATGAGCCTTCAATGAGATATAGGAGACAAAGAATGACAAATTAAAATGACAAGGTTGTCTTATAAGATTGTGATCCAGTGAAATGAAGTATTTCTGGCCCAGTCAATGTAGACAGCATTATGCTATGTGGTAATAGATTGCAAGACCTGGGCAGCCTGTATATGTCTTTGAGATAACTGAATTTGTCACCATCAACACTCTCCCAAATTGTGTCTTTCCTGACTTTTGAGAATAGGAGTATGGACAAAGCTATACACATAAGTCAAGTATTTAGGGATATTTTATTTTTCCGAAAAAAAGCCTTAAAATTTTAATAATATATTAGTCATTGGCATGAAATTAATCCAAAGACAAGCCTTAAATACATGATTAATAACTCCAAAAGTGATGTGACCTTTGGCATTCTGTCTATTGAATGTCCTGTTACATCTATTCCCTTATAATTCTGCCTGGTAGTCAACCACATATTCTCTCCTGAGCTCCCATCCTGCCTGCTGAACATCTTTACCTAGTGTTAAAAACTTTCATCCCAAATTGAATACACATTCAGTTAAACTGTAGACTTTCTTATATAAAAACTGGAAATGAAACTGCAGATTATCAGGTGAAACTGCAGATTATCTTTAATCTATATTTAACTGCTTGGTGCTAAATGAGGAAGGGGCAAAGAATAGAGAATTACAAGCATACTTGAGTAGGATAAACTTTGGGGTCATCTCTAGTATGCCATTCTTTGTCTTCTTTTACAAAATGTCACATAGTTATTTCCCTTTTGTCTGTTACAAACATCTTCCCCCGTTCTAATCATTCTGTCACCTTCCTAACCAGATCCTCATTTCTTTTCAAAGTGAGAAATATAATTTATTTACAGGCTCTAACCATATTATAAAATACTTTCTGTGGAATACTGAGAATATACAAGTGAGTAGTATTTTTGCTTGTATCAAAGTTCTTCTTGATTGTGGCTAAGTATGTTAATAAATTGGGGCTAACCATTGTAGGTTGTATTTGTTGTATATTTTGGAAATATTCTAAGATTTCTTGAGGATTGAAGCCAAGAAAATGTTACTCCCTCATTAAACAGCTGATGTCTTCATTTGAGGATGGCCATGTGTTTCATCTTTTGGCTGGTTGAAGATTTTGGGTTCAAGTTTATTGATACAATCATTACAAAAAACTAGAAAAGGGTCTGCTTTTTTAAGACCTATGTGACACTTGTTGGATGGCAAGATTGTTATAACTGTGTCTTTATTTAAATGTCATGCCCATTGCCCACAGTTAGATTATGTTTCCTTTTTTATTTATATAGTATTAGAAATATTTTAGATGATTTCTATTTTCTAAAACCAATTTCCAGAACCTTAAATAGTTAGTAAAAAAAAAAAAATGTTGAATGAATGATGTCAAACCTGATTGTTGCATAAATCTTAAAATCTCCAAAGTTCAGGGATCTTGGTGCAATTCTTTCATATCCTGCTGTAGGGAGTGGGTATTACAGTTGCCCTCTGGATGCAAAGAGATTTGAGTGGAGTAGCATCTTCTAATTCAGAAACACAAAGGAAAGTTAAGATAGAGCTATCATTCCGTATAGTCAAAAAATAGAATGGGAAAGAGTAAAGATCTCAAAAAAATTAGAAATATCAAGGGAAATTTCATGCAAAGATGGACACAATAAATGATAGAAACGATATTGACCTAACAGAAGCAGAAAATATTAAGAAGAGGCAGCAAGAATACACAGAAGAACTATACAAAAAAGATCTTCATGACCCTGATAATCATGATGGTGTGATCACTCACCTAGAGCCAGACATCCTGCAGTGTGAAGTCAGGTGGGCCTTAGGAAGCATCACTATGAACAAAGCTAGTGGAGGTGATGGAATTCCAGCTGAACTATTTCAAATCCTAAAAGATGATGCTGTTAAAGTGCTGCACTCAGTATGCCAGCAAATTTGGAAAACTCAGCAGTAACCACTGGATGGGAAAAGGTGTTTTCATCCAATCCCAAAGAAAGGGAGTGCCAAAGAAAATTCAAATTACTGCACAATTTCACTCATTTCACATGCTCGCAAAATAATGCTTAAAATTCTCCAAACTAGGCTCGAGCAGTACATGAACCAAGAACCTCCAGATGTTCAAGATGGATTTAGAAGAGGCAGAGGAACAAGAGATCAAATTCCCAACATCCATTGGATCATAGAAAAAACAAGAGAATTCCAGAAAAACATCTACCTCAACTTCATTAGCTATGCTAAAGACTTTGACTGTGTGGATCACAACAAACTGGAAAATTCTTAAAGAGATGGAAATACCAGACCACCCTACTTGCCTCCTGAGAAACCTGTATGCAGGTCAAGAAGCAACAATTAGAACTGCACATCAAACAACACACTGGTTCCAAATTGGGAAAGGAGTACATCAAGGCTGTATATTGTCACCCTGCTTATTTAACTTATATGCATCATGTGAAATGCTGGCCTGGAAGAAGCACAAGCTGGAATCAAGATTGCCAGGAGAAATGTCAATAATGTCAGATATGCAGATGACACACCCTTATGGCAGAAAGCGAAGAGGAACTAAAGAGCCTCTGATCAAAGTGAAAGAGGAGAGTGAAAAAGCTGGCTTAAAACTCAACATTCAAAAACCAAGATCTTGGCATCCCTACACGGCAAATAGATGAGGAAAAAACGGAAACAGTGACAGACTATTTTCTTGGGCTCCCAAATCACTGCAGATAGTGACTGCAGCCATGAAATTAAAGACACTTGCTCCTTGGAAGAAATGCTATGACAAACTTATACAGCATATAAGCAGAGACATTACTTTGCCAACAAAGCAGAGACATTACTTTGCCAACAAAGCTCCTCTAGTTAAACTTATGATTTTTCCAGTAGTCATGTATGGATGTGAGAGTTGGACCATAAAGAAGGCTGAGCATTGAAGAACTGATGGTTTTGAACTGTGGTGTTGGAGAAGACTCTTGAGAGTCCCTTGGACTGCAAGGGAGATCAAACCAGTCAATCCTAAAGGAAATCAGTCCTGAATAGTTATTGAAGGACTAATGCAGAAGCTGAAGTTCCAATACTTTGGCCTCCTGAGGCAAAGAGTTGACTCATTAGAAAATACCCGATGGTGGGATTTTATGTAGGAGGAGAAGAGGACAACAAAGGACAAGATGGTTGGATGGCATTACTGATTCCATGGACATTCGTTTGAGTAAGCTCCGGGAGATGGTGAAGGACAGGGAAGCCCGGTGTGCTGCAGTCCATGGGGTCCGAAAGAGTCAGACACAACTGAGCAACTGAATAACAACAACAGTCACTTTTGGGAATAAAAAAGTCCCTTATGCTGAATCAGGAAATCATATATACATATTCCCATAACACGAGAAAATAAATACCTCTCAAAGTCCCCATGTTTACCCCATTGTCTTATTTTTGAAAAACAAAAACAAAAACAAAAAACTAGATTTTATTCAGTTCTCATTTTTGGATTTTTCCAATGTGGTAAGTAGAGGAAAATAAAATGTAAATAATAAAATTTCAAAATGAAATTTAAAATACTCAAATGAAGTTCAANGTCTTCTTAACTATTTCCCTTTGATAAAGCTTCATATATTTATTGGTAATTGCTAGAAGTTACCACGTTTCTAGTGTAGCATATTGTAAATCTAAGAATTTCTAATAACACCACAGTAACTTTGTAGTAAAAACAATCATTAATTATATATTAAAGATATATCTCTTCATAAAATTTCGAAATATACTCTTGTTCATTTAATGAGCAAAATTTGATATTTCATCATTAAAGATGTGCTTGTATATTTCCTGTCATTCATTATGGTATTATTTTATCTCTGGTTGCTTCAGACTTAAGTTTTTATTGTAGCTATGATTTTTAACTCTCAATATATATAAAAGTTGCAGATTTTTAAAGATAATAAAATTTAAAATATAAGTTAAATAAAACATTTGATTTTAGGCAAAAATGTTACCTTTCTAAGGACAAAACATAAATAAAATATTATATAATTTCTGAATAAAATAATCAGTTACTACCTTTCCTCTTACACTCCTTGATTCATGGGCCATGATAATATAAATGAACAATATATATTGGTTCATAAGAAAATACTAACCACAATTGGCAAAAAATGAGTGTGTCTAAATGATATTGAAAATACCTGTGGCTAAAGAAATTATGTCAAAAGACTAGTATTCATTTTTTGCCCTTTTTATTTTTTCTA
>SJYX01015002.1:370429-390429 GCA_006410675.1 Oreotragus oreotragus | reverse complement strand
CCTGCTACACCCATGATGACAGAAAAGTGAATCTAACACTCAGAGTTACTGTAACAAATCATATTCTTCTAGCCTTTTATGTATGGATTTTAAGTTTTAATTAAGATCATTAAAAACATAAAATTTTTTATCAAGAATAATAAACTCCACATACTTATGAAATCATATATATTATGAAAAAGTTATGAATCAAAAATAAATGTTTTCTTTCTAGTTATTTCTAAAATCATTTTCTAAGACTATACTTATCACTATCTAGTCCCTCCTAGCCTTTAGGGTGTAATAGCTGTTTATTATATCTGTATACAAATATATGGCTTAGAAAAAATATATAATATAAACAGGAAAGTAACCAACAACATAAGGGAAGATAAAGAATTTAGAGCTAATATTTACTCCATTAGATTTCATTTTCTAATGAATTAATCCTTTGCCTGTAAGTATTTATATTGTTCAGGTGTTAAAAAAAATTTAAAAAGCAGTCACTGGTTAGTGCGAGAATGGAGGCCTTCAAGTGTAAAGACTTAGAATAACTGCTAGCCCAAATAATAAAATATAAATAAGGCAGAAAATATTTACAAGTACATTTCCAAGGTCTAAAAGTAAACATATTAAAACATTATCAGCCAAGCAAGTGACTCTTGAAACTTCTGTGTAAACGTCAAAAGTTAGATAATGATCATGTAGGATAAAAATCCTTGTACTAGTGAAGTACAGATGGATTCCTTGTACACACTCCCAATACAAAACTGCATTGTAGTTTGTAACAGTTAAAGAACTGTACAAGAAAAAGACAAGAAACTAACTAGGAAAATGGTCCAGTAGAACATTTCTCGGAGAAGGCAATGGCATCCCACTCCAGTACTCTTGCCTGGAAACTCCCATGGATGGAGGAGCCTGGTAGGCTGCAGTCCATGGGGTCGCTGAGTCAGACACGACTGAGCGACTTCACTTTCACTTTTCACTTTCATGCATTGGAGAAGGAAATGGCAACCCACTCCAGTGTTCTTGCCTGGAGAATCGCAGGGATGGCGGAGCCCAATGGGCTGCCGTCTGTGGGGTCGCACAGAGTTGGACACGACTGAAGCGACTTAGCAGCAGCAGGAGCAGAGCATTTCTACTGGTAAAAAGAGAAATGCAAGTTAAAATAAGAGAGTCTACTTGTACTGACATTTGACAGTCTTCAGTGGAATTTAATGTGCAGGTATCTCTGCCATGTTACTGTTTCATCCCTAAGTGTGTATGTCATTCAGAGAAATGCTTGCTTAGATTCATAAGGGGATATGTACAGAGTGCTTACCTCAAAGTTGTATGTGTGTGTGTATGAGAGAAAATTGGAAAGAATCTAAGGGTCTATCAATAAGGAGATGGGTAGGTAAGTGTGTGGTTGTGCATAGAGAAATAGTTTGCAGCAGTGGGGGGCAACAAGCTAGAAATACACAGAGGAAGAGGAAATCTTAAAACTTACTGCTGAGTTAAAAAAAAAAGCAGAAAAGTAAAAAAATAAAAGTAAAAGGAACTATATCATAATAAATGTTATGTAAAAGTAAAAATCCCAATATACATAAAACAATCTTTTAAGGATTCTTACATATTGTAGAAATTTACTTTCATATTAGAATGAGCACCTATTGGAAAGAGGCAAAAGGGAAGAAAGATGAGGACAATGGAGAAAGAAAGAAAAGCAAAATAAATCACTGTTGATGACTGTTTTGAGGTGGACAACAACAAGGTATCATGGTTTAAAAATTTAACTTACTCCTTTAAGTCTAAGGTTACACAAGAGAAATAAAATGTAAGATGAAAGAAGCAACAGGATAAAGAAGAGAGTCTAATTCTAAATTGCTAAGGATGTTATTTTAGGTAAGTTTTTAATTTGAAATAAAAGTAAAGTCAGTGCTCTCAAAACATCTTGACACCAGTACATTCAGCAGATAGAAGTGACTAGTTTATCTTATACTTTCAGCAAAGGCACTGCTGGTTCCTATTCATCACATGCTTCTTACATTCTGGCCATGATACTCTCAGATTTTATTAATAAGGGAATTGTTTTTCTAATAAGGCTATTCATGTGATGACATACCCATGTGACTTCAGATACATTTGGTGAACTATTACAATCTTAAAGGAATACATTGGGCATATTGAGCTTGATTAGAAAAAGTGCCACTGATTGCCCTACAGCTAAACTCTTTATTAATTTGTGCCATGCAATTTCTAGTTTGAAATTCATAGGCATTTAGAAAATTAATCCTTCACAGAGAGAGGATAATTCAGGTGGTGAACTTAGTAGAAGGTAGGCCTTTTGAGTATTTACTTTGGGCACACTATCCCCAGCAGACCTAAATGAAGAGCACTCTCTGAACCACTTGCTGCAAAAATCCTTTCAACAACACAAGTTCAGATGTTGGCCTTCATCATCTATGGTGCAATAATAACTGTTGCATTTACAATAGCCCTTTGCAATTCAGACTTAAAGTGCTCTACATAGTACTACCATGTAAATCAGTACTATTGATTTAAGTAGGTGTAAATAGAAAATCTAGGGGGCTAGACATAAAACAGTTCTTATTATTAACCTCACACACAAACAAAAAAGCCATCCTTCTTCCTCAATCACAGAAATCAGTATTCACAGGAAAATCTTTCACTGAGAAGCCAACTGTGATATCACAAGTATAAGATTATAAGTAAATTTTTTTACCAGCCAGCTATGTGGAAACTTTAAGATGAATTCTATTCCTAGTAATTTCAGTTCAGTCTTCAGAATTTTGTGGCATACATATCAAAGTGCAGAACCAACTCCAGAGCATAAGTACATGAAATAAAAACTGGTTTCCATAGAAAAGGCAGTGAGATGATTCAGTTAAAATAACATTATTTAATAATTTCATATTTCTTTCACATAACTCAAAGGACCAAAATTAATTCATATAGCATTATAAATAAATATATATCTAGCTGGAAACATTGTTCAAAGGGTGATTATGTCTAAAAAAATCTTTTCAAAGTGATATGAACAAGTTAACACTTTGGACCTCAGTCTTAACCAGTATAATAATAATACAATAACAGAGATGCATGTAGTCCATACATATCCATGTGTACATGTGTGTATACAGATACACACAACAGGTATATCTACCTGTAGAATGAAAGCATACGTGTAAATGAAACTTGAATTTAACAAACATGTACATATCTTCCACTTTGGAAAGTATTTGTCCTTGGTCATCTAGAAAAAAGTAAAATGTATGTGTCAGGTACATTTTTTAAAATCAAGTTTTACATATTATATTACCATTGCCCATGATGACAAAAGTTCTTAGGAAAATTAATGGATGATACTTTAAAACATTTCAAGTCTGTGGTTTCTCCTTTCTCCATCAGTATGTTCTAATATTGTGACTAAAGCTAATCGTGAAGACTGTTTTGGTTGATGATTACGGTACCCACAAAGCTGTTGGCAAATCAGAACTGTCTCCTGAGCTGGGAAAATGACCAACTATGTCTCTTTCCTTTTTATTGTTGCTGTTTTAAGAAAAATAATTGGATCTCAACAATAATGACATTCCCTAATGAGAACTTACACTGGAGACTGTGTCCGTGCAGGTGTAAACTTCGAGCGAAGTTAGGCAGTTGATTGACGTTAGCTGGGATGTATAACATTCAAAGGGTGTCTTTGCACATTTTGGCTATTTATTTATCAGTAGTTTCTGGACTGCATATAACCTCCTAGCCTTCAGCTAAGTTTATATATGTTAATATCTGCATATAGGACAGAGGGCCCTGATTCCTTTCTGATAATAATGTTAAGAGCTGAATACTGCAAGTTCACCCTCTGCCAATCTTCATGCCTAACACTTGATTTTTGATATTTTCTTAATCTTAATCTAAAAAACCTAATATGGCCTACTAATAATATGGTCTGTGATTTTCATAAACAGGTATCTCTGGGAAGGGATCAGTTTTAGAAATATAATGAGGAGGTACCCATTCCAGTATTCTTGCCTAGAGAAACCCATGGAAAGAGGAGCCAGATGGGCTGCTATCCATAGAGCTGCACAGAGTCGGGCATGACTGAAGCAACTCAGCATGCATGTATGCATTGGAGAAAGAAATGGCAACCCACTCCAGTATTCTTGCCTGGAGAATCCCAGGGACAGAGGNCCATGGAAAGAGGAGCCAGATGGGCTGCTATCCATAGAGCTGCACAGAGTCGGGCATGACTGAAGCAACTCAGCATGCATGTATGCATTGGAGAAAGAAATGGCAACCCACTCCAGTATTCTTGCCTGGAGAATCCCAGGGACAGAGGAGCCCCATGGGCTGCCTTCTATGGGGTCGCACAGAGTCGAACACGACTGAAGCGAATTATCAGCAGTGGCAGCAGCAGCAGAAGAGGTGCACGTGGGTTTTGAGGCCGTCGCACATCTGTGGCCAATTCTGAACAGATTTTCACCACCTTTCAGCCACAGCCTATGCTGGCAGGCTTGTAAACATCTTTAAAACAACGAAGTGGTTGAGAGAGGTTAGGAATAGTGATATAGTAGCAACCAGATTGACAAACACACCACATTGTTATCTTTTATTTTTGATTTTAAAAATACAGGTTATTAATTTTCATAGCACATATGCAGGAACAAAAGAAATGACTTAAATGTCTATTACCACCTATTATCTGGGACTGCGTTAAAGAGGTACTGGTCAACTTGGCTTCATTTGTCCTCCAGACTCTGCAGAGATGTGAAGCCAGGCCAACTGGGTTTAAAGCGGACAGGGAACTGATACAGCTGGGGATCATTAAAAGTGATCGAGGGCCAGCCCAAAGGAAAAGTCAGCAGAAAACAGGGCTGGGAGCTCTTTACAAGCAGAACGGCAGGGTCGTATACATTCAGGAAACAGCCTAACCACATCCAGAGAATTTTGTTGATTTAATTAGATTTCGTTTAAAATTCGAGTAGGAGCAGCTTGGTCAACTTTGATTCTAAATATGTCAGGAGAAAAGAACTGTTAATTTTCAAAGGTAATATTATTGAAGCATTTGTGAAATAGTAAAAATCTTGGTCAGGGTAAAATTTTATATATATATGAATATATATGAATATAGGGCATAGATGTTTCCTTTCTAACAACATATTGTCATCTTTATCTTCACCATTTAATACATAGATTGTGGGTTTTAGTGGGAACCTGTTCATTCATGTACTTTTCAGTTCAGTTCAGTCACTCACTCGTGTCTGACTCTTTGCGACCCCATGAACCACAGCACGCCAGGGCTCCCTGTCCATCACCAACTCCCAGAGTTCACCCAAACCCATGTTCATATATATATGAATATAGGGCATAGATGTTTCCTTTCTAACAACATATTGTCATCTTTATCTTCACCATTTAATACATAGATTGTGGGTTTTAGTGGGAACCTGTTCATTCATGTACTTTTCAGTTCAGTTCAGTCACTCACTCGTGTCTGACTCTTTGCGACCCCATGAACCACAGCACGCCAGGGCTCCCTGTCCATCACCAACTCCCAGAGTTCACCCAAACCCATGTTCATTGAGTTGGTGATGCCACCCAACCATCTCATCCTCTGTCGTCCCCTTCTCCTCTTGCCCTCAATCTTTCCCAGCATCAGGGTCTTTTTGTGGTGTCATCTGCATATCTGAAGTTATTGATATTTCTCCTGGCAATCTTGATTCCAGCTTGTGCTTCATCCAGCCCAGCATTTCTCATGATGTACTCTGCATATAAATTAAATAAGCAGGGAGACAATATACAGCCTTGACGTACTCCTTTTCCTATTTGGAACCAGTCTGTTGTTCCATGTCCAGTTCTAACTGTTGCTTCCTGACCTGCATACAGATGTCTCAAGAGGCAGGTCACGTGGTCTGGTATTCCCATCTCTTTCAGAATTTTCCACAGTTTATTGTGATCCACACAGTCAAAGGCTTTGTACTTTTAGGTTATCAGTTTTTCTGTTTCTGGCTCAGATTTTCATTCCCTCACAGTATTTTTTGGATGACTTTCCAAATTATTTGAACTCAAATCCTTGTCTCAGAGACTATTTGGTGAAACTAAACTAACACATACAAATCCTAGTAATTACTTAAATTTGATCCTTACCTCACAGAGATGTTTTGAAGATCATGTTTGATAATATATACAAAATTACCCACCAGGTCCCCCCATCCCTAGGATTCTCTGCTGCTGCTGCTGCTGCTGCTGCTGCTGCTGCTAAGTCACTTCAGTCGTGTCCAACTCTGTGTGACCCCACAGACAGCAGCCCACCAGGCTCCCCCATCCCTGGGATTCTCCAGGCAAGAATACTGGAGTGGGTTGCCATTTCCTTCTCCAATGCATGAAAGTGAAAAGGCAAAGTAAAGTCGCTCAGTCGTGTCCGACTCTTAGCGACCCTATGGACTGCAGCCTACCAGGCTCCACCGTCCATGGGATTTTCCAGGCAAGAGTACTGGAGTGGGGTGCCATTGCCTTCTCCAAAAGTAAAGTGATACAAGTGGAAGTTATTCAATTTCTTCCCCCAAAACTATGAATTTTAAAGACCAAATTTTTATCTTTCTACCCTTTGTAATTTGCAGAATTAACAAAATAGAGGAGGAATTTAATAAATATCCATAAAAAAATGCTAAAACTCTGAACTTACTTGGTCACCAAAAATATTTTGAAAACTAAAAAAAGGATTTGGTATTCTCATGGGCACTGCTGCTGTGTTCTACCTTCCGCTCTGCTTCTGTGAGAGTGAAGCCATAACACAGATCTAGGGAAGGGAGACAGTGAAATGGGCGTATAGTACAGATATCAGTCTTCCCTCAGTATCCTTGGGGGATTGATTTCAGGATCCCTATAGAAAGGAAATTGGGATTCTCAAGTCCCCTATATGAAATTGCATGGTATGTGCATAACTTATGTACTTCTCTATATATACTTTAAATCATTTCTAGATTACTTATAATATCCAATACAATGTTGGGAAGGGAGACAGTGAAATGGGCATATAGTACAGATATCAGTCTTCCCTCAGTATCCTTGGGGGATTGATTTCAGGATCCCTATAGAAAGGAAATTGGGATTCTCAAGTCCCCTATATGAAATTGCATGGTATGTGCATAACTTATGTACTTCTCTATATATACTTTAAATCATTTCTAGATTACTTATAATACCCAATACAATGTAAATGTAAATAGTTATAAATATAATTTAAATGTTGTGTAAATAGTTGCCAGTGTGTGACAAATTCAAGCTTTACTTTTTGGAACTTTCTGAACTTTTTAAAAATTATTTTTGATTCACAATTAGTTGAATCCTTGGCTGGAGAACTCAGGGACATGAAGGCCTGACTGTATTAGCTAAAACTAGATCCATACCTATATTGTTCCTTGCCTACAAAGCATAGGAAGACAGAAAAAATTCTGAGTCCTGCATTCCAGTTATTTTCTAAGGGTAGGTTAAAACTAAGAAAGATGATAAAGGAGGAGATGGACTCAGTTCATTCAGATGATAAAGGAAGAGATGGACTCAGTTCATTCCCAGTATTTTTGTCGATTTTTCATGGAGCCCTGGAAGTTTTATCTCTAGAATCTGCCAATTTAGGCATGGATTACACAAGTGGTTCTCAAAGTATGATCCACATACTTTAAGAACCACACACATTAACATTATCTGAGAGCTTCTTAGAAGTGAAAATTCTTATTCTTAATTTGATATGTGTATATATTATAGAATAATGACCACTGTAACTCCAGTTAACATCCATTACTGTACATATAGTAACAAATTTTTTCTTGTGATGAGAATTTTCAAGATCCATTCCTAACTTTTTTTGAAATATGCAGTACAGTATTATTAACTATAGTCATCAACCTGTACAGTATATTCCCATTATTTATATGTTTTACAACCGAAAATTTGCACTTTTTGACTTCCTTCAACCCATTTCATCCACCTGCCACCTCTTGCTTCATACAATCACTGATCTGTTCTTTATATCCATGAGCTGGTTTTTCNTATTATTAACTATAGTCATCAACCTGTACAGTATATTCCCATTATTTATATATTTTACAACCGAAAATTTGCACTTTTTGACTTCCTTCAACCCATTTCATCCACCTGCCACCTCTTGCTTCATACAATCACTGATCTGTTCTTTATATCCATGAGCTGGTTTTTCTTTTGTTTTTAGATTCCACATATAAGTGAAATCACATGATGTTTATCTCTCTCTGATTTATTTCACTTAGCATAATGCCTTCAAGGTTCATCCATGTTGTTTTAATAAGCAAGATTTCATTTTTGTTTGTGGAGATATATAGATAAATACCTCAGATATTCTTTATCCATACACCATCAATGTACGTTTAGTTTGTTTGAATGTTTTAGCCATTGTAAATGATGCTATGGTGAACTAATTTTGAATTATGTTGTTGTTTTCTTTGTATAAATATTCAGAAATGGACTGCAGGATCATATGGTAGTTCTATTTGTAACTTTACTCTTTTCAATAGTGGCTGCACAAATTTACATTTCTATCAGCATTTCATAAAGGTTCCCTTTTCTCCACAACTTCACCAATACTTATTATTTCTTGTCTTTTTGATGATAGCTGTTCAGGCAGGTGGGAGATGCTTTCTCATTATGGTTTTGACTTGAATTTCCCTGTTGATTGGTAATGTTAAGTATTTTTCCTTTAATCTATTAGCCATCAGTATGTCTTCTTTGGAAAGATATCTATTCAGATCCTCTGCTCATTTATAATTGGATTGTTTTGCTATTGCATTGTGTTAGTTCTTTATGTACTTTAGATATTAACCTTTATCAGATATGTAATTTACATTTTCTCCCATTCAATAAGTCACTTTTTAATTTTGTCGATGATTTCCTTTGCTGTGCAGAAGGGAAATTCTTGAGCCCCATCATAGACCTACTGAATCAGAAGCTCTGGATTTGGAGCTCAGTAAAGTGCATTTTAACAAACCTTCTAGGTGATTCTGACATACTCTAAAGTGTTAAAACCCTTGGCCCACACTGATGTTTTTGGATATGCTGAGAATGGTTCTAGTTTGACGTAAAAGTCCTAGAACCAATTTAGTCTCTTAAAATTTTATTAGACCAAAATTTGCCTGTTTCTGTTTTAGAGCATCTGAAACTGATGATCTGAGTTACATTATTTGAGCTTTCACATACCAGAGCAATAGGAAGAAGCATTCAGGATTTCTAGGCATAAGACATTGGAAATCAGGTCCTATAAAACTCGATGAGGGTAAGGGTGAGCAGAACCCTGTGTGCATTTCCCAAGGAGGACAAAGCTAAGTTAGTCTTAAGAATGGATGTTTCTTTCCCAAATGGCTGACCTCTGCGAAGATCAGGAAATGATGCCTTTCTAGGCTGTCTAGACAGAGAAAGGTCTTGCTAATGTACAGCTTATTTCACCAAATCCATCTCAATGATACTCAAAGTTATCATTTTCTTGGGAAACAATACCACTTATTCTTGATCTCGTTTATGTTGCTTGATAAAAGAACTGGTGTGATCTCTTTGTTTCATGACCCCCAACATTCTCAATAAATACTGGCTCTTAAATAAGTAGTACTTTCTATTTTATTTGTAAAGTTCATGGAAATTGGATATAATGGCAGTTTATTTGTATTTAGTTTTGTATTTTAATGATTATTAATATGTTCAAACTCAGTATTTTCATGACCAATTTGATGCTTGGACCTTGGTATTCATCTTGGGACTGTCTCAGTGTTTGGGATCCTCACATCAAGCTAAATGTCAAAAATCAAAGACAATATGAAGAAAAAAAGAGGAAATAACCAGAAGATTTGAAAGTCAGCTAGTGAGGAAGGTTAAGGGAATTCAGATTAAATGATTTAGAAAAGGGAAGGCTGAGAGACATCCTATAACTCTACCTCAAGTTTATGGAGAATAGTTAAATCACTTGCTCAGTCGTGTCCGACTCTTTGCGACCCCGTGGACTGGAGCCCACCAGACTCTTCCGTCCATGGGATTTTCCAGGCAAGAATACTGGAGTGGGTTGCCATTTCCTTCTCCAGGGGATCTTCCCGATCCAGGGATCGAACTCAGGTCTCCTGCATTGCAGGCAGACACTTTAACCTCTGAGCCGGTAGTTCATCCTTTCAATGACAAGAATAAAAAGATGAGCTTAAATTGCAGTAGGTTGGATATAGATTAACTGGAATGACCTTGGATTTAGGGTTAACTGCAATGTCTCATAATCGATGAAACTGTATTTCTTCAGTGGCAAACTGAGCTGTGACTTGAAGAGAAGGAAGCCTAAGAATTTTCATTTCTAGTCCGAGTTTGGGAATGTATTGTGGATTCCCACTGTAAAAATTCAATAAATTGCAAGGTATTTTGGGAAGTGACCAGTTCTACTTCATTAATGACTTCACTCCAGTTATTCATGGATATTAAAAGGATATTTACAATCTATATTTTAGGAAATCTTTGAGTTAGTGACCTACCATTTAGCTGAAACTTTATATATTTTTCTAAATTTGACCATTATGCTTGCCATCCTTTCCAAATGTTGGCTATTATCCTTTTGGAAAATATTCCATTATAAAACAAACTACTGAGTTTTGTAAAAAATTACTGTTAAAACTAAAAAAAAAAAAAAATACTGATGAGGTTCCAAATAGCTCCTTTATCAAAAGAAGTGTTCTTTTCATGATAGAAAGATTGGGATTCAGTTCTGAGAGAAGTGACATTCAAATTCATATAACTTTTAAGCTCAATAAAAAAGTTGAAATGTTGTATTTACATTTCAGTTTATTTATCTTATAATAAAGTAGTTGAGTTGACTCACTAANAAAAAAATACTGATGAGGTTCCAAATAGCTCCTTTATCAAAAGAAGTGTTCTTTTCATGATAGAAAGATTGGGATTCAGTTCTGAGAGAAGTGACATTCAAATTCATATAACTTTTAAGCTCAATAAAAAAGTTGAAATGTTGTATTTACATTTCAGTTTATTTATCTTATAATAAAGTAGTTGAGTTGACTCACTAATGAATTTGTTTCAATAAGAAAAGTTTGGTATTTATTGCATTTTTAAGTGAAAAAATTAATGTTTTTTATTTTAGCAGATTCAGGGGAATCAAAATTTTATGTGTGCCTATATAGGTGGGAGGGTAGCTAGATATATGCTTATGTGTGTGTATATATGAGTACACACATGCACACTCATATTTCGATTGCTAAATTATTATTACAACAGAATCTCTCAAGAAGAGTCACTCCAGAACATGATTGATATAGATGAAATCTTTAGACTTGGTAAATGATGAAACATCAAAAATTTTGGCTCAAATTTACGTTATTAAATCTTTGATTTTTAAATTGAGTACAGTCAGTGTTATATAACTAACCTTAAAAGTATAGACTCTAAAACTACAGTGTGCTTCATCCTTAAAAGTAATTGTATTTCAAGCTGATAGACATGTAAACATGTATTCTGTAGTTGTAAGAGTTAACATAGCAGTATTGCATGTCTGTTTAGATAGTAATGATTTGAATATGCTTATAATTATCATTGCATTATTTTATTAATCTTTGCACATCTGTTAAATAACATTTACAACACAACTATATAAATCCATTAAATAGATAAATGTTTTGATTATCTTTTATTGTTTATTTTTCATCTTCAGGGATTCATTAAATTGACTATACCTTTCAAAACATAATCTACAGCTTAATTAAGCCTTACAGTTATAAATTTTGAGCCAGCATATTAAGAGAGAAGTTATTGCTTTGGGGGTACAATATTACTAATGAATGTTTTGCTCTGAAACACCACTCCTGGTATAAAATTCTAAGTCTATCCAAAAGGAGCTGTCCTTGATTTCACTATTCAGAAATTCATAAGTCAACTTTTTATGTTTTATAAGCTTCTTAGGAACAAAATCCAAACCCACTGATGGCTGAGCAAATTTCACAGCTTGTAGAAAAGACACATATCATTGTAATGTGTGAAATTTTAATCAAAAATGGTATGAAGGAGAAAGGTAAACTGACTGCTATAATTAATGTGTTCTGACACAGAGATTTAGCTGGCACATTTGTGGACTGTGCTGTGCTATGTTAACTGTTCCACTGCTTAAGGACTGTCAGCTTGCGGTGTTCCTATGCTATGGTTTTACCACTTGACATGTTTTCCTAGAGCATCAGCTTTGTCATGAATTGAAATGTTAAGTCATTTCTTCCTTGGCTTTTCTATTAATATTTAGTTAGTTGTCACGTGTGTCTGGTGATAGGGTATGTTATCTTCCTTTAAAAAGCAGCTTCATTTAAAATTAAACTATATAAGCACTGCTGTTAAAATTAATTGCCTTGTGTTTTGTTACTCTTCTATTTAAACATTATCTAATACCTTAAAGGTGAGAGTACTGAGTAAAACTAATTGAGTTAATGAAGAAACTGGGAACTGTACCCACGCAGAACATATCAAAATAAAATATTTTTATTTTATATAATATACAACATATATTTCATAATTAAATAATTCTAGCTTGACCTCACAAAGTAAACAAAATATTCTCTATATAAGAAATAAGCTCTGATTCTAAAAGGACACTTGCTATGTATTTATATTTTGGAAGCAGGATCAAATTCATGAGCTATTTGTAAAATATTGCTAAAATAATCTTTTATGCCAGACCGTGGGTAAATAGTAAGTTTCATGCCAGACATTGGGTTAGATGGTAGCTCTATATTTCAGAGAGATTCTTCTGAAAATTATAGATTGGGTTCTTGGCTCTGCTGTGTCAGTCTCCTTGCAGAGATCTACGGCAGGCTCTCAGAGCACTGCCAGTGTGGTTGTGCAGTAGACAAAAGACATACCTGAGAGGGGAAGACAGAATGCCACTTAAATTAAATAGGAAATGAATTGGCCAGCAAGTTGGCATGTCTGCTGAGACAAATCATGGACAACATGTCTCTCAACAACAAAACTTATTTGTTTTCTCTTGCCAACAGATTCATCACTGCCCAGGCAAAACAGGCAAAATACATTAGTGTCATGGTAAACTGATAAAGAGAAGTGCCTCAATCTAGCATCCTCAATGGCGAAAGTCTTAGGGCAGCATTGATCTGTGTTATATAAATCTTGTTTTCTGTCTGCAGAAGTGAATCGGGAATGACCCGTAAGGTTAACAAACATTGTAATGTCTTTCAACTGGGCGGATGCCTGTGAGTTCCACATATTGTGTTTGGTCAAGTTCCATCTTGTCATTTTTACCTCCAAGAAGCTTAACTAATTGCTGGCAATCATAAGAATGTTTGATGGAAGCAGAGAATTCCTACAATTTTTAGTCCCTCTCCCATCCCCTCTTTTTTTTCCCCCCTGAAGTCTTAACAAGCAGTCAAAGCCAAGTAGCGGAAAACAATCAACACTGAATTAGTCAGCAGGAGTCTTCACTTAGTTGAAAGTTTATGTAATTGGCATGTCATGTTCCTGCATTGCCAAGAACAGACCTGATTAAGCTGATGCACTTTGTTTCAGTAAAGTATGACAAAGGGAGCTTCTCATCCTTTTGAGTACATGTCAGGCTATGTGCTTAACATGATTTTCTTCTGTTGAGAAGGGACCCAAGGCTAACTGTATATGCTGTGAACTGATGAAATAAAAATTCTCACCAAACTAAGACTTGACAAGTAAATGTTTTGGGGACTCAACAAGAGCAGATATCAGTAGTGAAAGATAATTATCAAAGAAGATTTATTAGCAAAAGTTCAATTACCCATAATAACCTGCTTTATTTTACCAGACCGTGGACTCTTAAAAGAATGACAAATTCAATCATGTTATAGTGGGGGTTCACCTGACCACAGATGCTTTCTCCACATGAAGTGTTTTATGCTTTTACTTATTAAAAAATTGTCTCTGTAGCCCTAACAAATTTTTACCATAGACTTTCTCTTTAGAGATTAATCAGACATTTGAATTTTGTCTGCTAACTTTTTACAATGCTTTATTAGGCTGTGCATGATGGATTTGCCCTTATTTGGAAAGTCAGCCTTTATGGTGAAAAAAACAAATGCCTAGCATTAGAAGAGACTCTATAAAGCTTATGATATTTCATTTTTATTTGCTCACACTAGTGTTCCTCTTGTCATAACCTTAAATCAAATGATAGATTTGAACTTAGCTTAGATTATTAAAGCTAAAAGAGAGCAGATGCTGAGAGAGCAGTCCACGCATCTCTTACGTCATAGCTGACAGTATAAAGACAACATTCAGGGAACTAATGGAGTTTCTTTTTCTTCTCCCTTTTTGTCATAGAAAGGTCAAACTAGTTTTCAACATTTTTATGTATGTCATTCTCAATATAGCAACAGAATCTCTTATGGAAAACAATGTAAGTGAATGTCTCCACGATGCTACTAGTCACCTGATCAAAAGCCAATGTTGAAAAACACTTCTAATGACTGTCTCTTATGCATCAGTGCACCTACTAATGAGCTGCCAGAAAAGGCTTTGTAAAGCTTTACTAAGATAGAGCAGGAATGTGAGAAGCCTGAGATATAACTTCCCCGCTGTGATCCCTGCCTTTCTACTAAGAGGGAGCCTAGACTTGGAGCTGCTAATGAGCGTGCTGGAAAGAGTGTCCAAACCAATGCAGGCTGGAGACAATTCACCTGTCTGCTTTCAGATCTGGGGTATGATGCATGACAGTAAGACACTTGGTAGTAGCTTTTCTCTAAATAATTTAGATATTTATTGATTTTTCCCTCTCTATCCCCATATTTTTAGTCTCTGCATTTTACTTTCAGTGATTTCTAGCACTAGAGAAAAAAGATTATTCCCTACATTGCCTTACTTCCCCACCCACACAGAAAATAAATTAATGTCATTATGTCATATAATAGTAAAATGGAATACTAAATTAGTTCTTTGCAGGGAAAGGAAGTATATGCTTTTCAGAGATGATATTTATAAATGAGTCAGTTGACATTAATACTTTTTAAAAGCCAAAAGATGGCTTATTTGAATTAAAGGAGTTCAAAATATATTTTGACACTTAAACAATGCAGAGCTTAAGTTAAAGACCTTTCTCCCTCTAGCAATACCTGGTTCAGCACCTTTATCCATGTGTAAATCCCGGCAAGATCTTTATAAAGAATGCTTACTTAACTTGGTTGGTAGAAATTCCTGGCCTGCAAATGAAATAGTTAACTGCAGGGTACCTTTCAAGTTCAATGCTAAGCTGTTCACATTACACAGTTTGTTGTTATGCTTCCTTTGAGTTTTCCTAGAGGCTGTTTTATTAATTTTTTTTAGTCAAACAAAATTACAGAATACAAACTGTGTAATTTCACCAATTTGCAATGCCACAGTTATCCCAGAAAGAGAATCAACATCCCCATCCATTAATTACAATCCTGACTATCTTCTAGAGTCCCAGGAGGCAGCCTGTGCAGGTCACATGGGCCCGTGCTATCTGTCCCTTCCAGTTGCCAATGTTCCTATTTTCCACAGCTCACCCTTGCTTTTTCTCAGGTTGATGCAACATGCCATGGGAAATCGCAGGCTCCGTGGCAACTGGAGAGATAAGAATGCTGTGTGCCTCAGCAGCCTCTTTTATCCAAGGATCTCCAAAGAGCTTTATAAAAATCTATTTTTTAATCCTCCAGATACCCCCATGAAATAGGTATTAGCCTGACTACACAGCTAGCAGAGTGGAAATCAGGGAGCATCTACCTGCATCTCAGCCTTGAACCCTTCTCACTATTGGATCTAGTATAAGGAGAGAGCTTGAATTCTGAACCCAAATCTGACAATGTGTGGAGAGGACTGGAATACATCTTTCCTGCTAGGAAATTTATGAGACCCCAAAGAAACTGAGCTGCACATAAGTACATTTTTAAAGTGTCCTAAACTGAAATACAAATTATATCATAAATATTTGAGGTAACAACTGTATTATAGTTGGCCTGATTTGGAACTTTGTCACCAAGGAATCCTTCCTTTCTCAAACTTAGTACTCTAACATACCCTATTTTAATTCTTTATTTTGTAAACAACTTGCCAAAAAGGTAGGGGGAAGAGAGGTTACCCAGTAAAGATTTTGGAGCAAATTTCAATTCTGCACAGCTTATAAAAATTAGCTTCTTGCTCTCAGGAGACATAATCTAAGGGGAAAGGGAAGAAATTGTTAAGCTTATGGACATAAATGATATGCATATCACAAATATAACCTGCTACTGCTAGAAAGTTACATATTGAGAATTTCACTATTTGTTTTTATAAAATACTGAGAAAAATAACTTTTTCTGATGTTTCCTGTGGAATTTTTTCATTGTATATCCACACCTTTTAGAAAAATAAATTCTTCATTGATGTAGTATTTTCTAATTAAGTGATCTTGAAATATCATGGAATGTTCTGTTAAAGACTGCCAAGCTACCCTAAGGAGCAAAGTAGATACACTGTCATCATCCTTCAAAATTTTACATACACAAAATTTAATTTTAGCATAAGGTTTTATCTTTTAACCTCAGCTATCTTTCAAAATATATATAAATTTTAAATATATAATTTTATTTGTTTTCTGATCTAAAATATTCTTTACGACTCAGTGACCAAAATATTCAGAAACTAGATAAATATCTAAAAATTAAATTATCAAACCAAAACTATAAGAAAACATGCTTTCCTTACTCTTTATTTTCTTTAGCATCTGTGTTTGTGGAGAAATGCATATAAAGCACAATATTATCTTAGCCTACCAAAAGATTAGCGATATGCTTTTCTAAACAGGTGAGTTTACTGATAGTAAGTTAAATACCTGGAAAGACATGTTCATGTTTTGAGCCACTGGAATCCTGTTATAGGACTCTGAGTGGTGACTTATGCTCAGTTTCAATTTTTGTATTTCTCAAGTCTATCAGTAAAATATGTGAGGAAGAATCCTTAATATATATGCATTTATGTGTAAATTATATTTCTGCTACTATACTCAGTATATAGATATTCTAAAACATACATAAAGAAATATTAAGAAGGATGACAAAAAATATACATTTCATTTATTAGTTGGGTAAAATATACTTTGTTTCTAGTAATGATATTAATTATATAATATTTTAGTAAATGATATTAATTGGATATGATTCTTTATTTTTATTTTTGGAATTCATAGTTAAACTCTTGGTGGTATAGCAGTTTCCAAAGACTGGCTCTTAGTTCATTTTATTTTGATGCTCAGTTTTAGATGTTAACAGAGCTGGAAATAATACGTTACAGAGTTATTATGAGAAAATGAATTTATGAAATCATTACAGTGATTTTTAAATTCCATTCCCTCCCCAAAATAAGCAAAAACTTTCATTTGAATGTTGATAGTAAATTTCCATCTGTCTGATGACAATTACTTTTGCATTTAATTGGATTGAGTGTCATTTTAATGTTTTTAATGAAGAGCTTCAACATTGCTAGAATTCTTCATTTGGGAGATTACAAAATATGTTAGAAAATTCTTTCCAAGATTTTTTTCTTTTTAAGTAGGCAAGTCACCTTGGCCAAAAAAATCCAGAATGACAAATCATTTCTAAATATCTATTTTTATAATTTTTTCATTATATTCATGTTTTGTCTGATGACAATTACTTTTGCATTTAATTGGATTGAGTGTCATTTTAATGTTTTTAATGAAGAGCTTCAACATTGCTAGAATTCTTCATTTGGGAGATTACAAAATATGTTAGAAAATTCTTTCCAAGATTTTTTTCTTTTTAAGTAGGCAAGTCACCTTGGCCAAAAAAATCCAGAATGACAAATCATTTCTAAATATCTATTTTTATAATTTTTTCATTATATTCATGTTTGTTTCAAAATAAAGTTTCTCAACCATTGATATAAAAACACTTCTATTTAAAGAGATATAATATGTTGATATATCTTATATCTTATTATACATTATAAATTTTTATATAGTATAAAACATATAATTTTTTTTAAAACAAAGTGGCTAGTTATCATACCACTTGCATCATTTGTCATCATTAAAGACTTGCCTTTAAAAACACATCTCTTCTAAGAACTTTTTTGTAAGATAACTAGTGAAGATTTTCATGGTATTCTTCATTCATTCTAGATTGATTTAAAGATTCTACTTTTTAAATGGATTGCTTTTATGAAATAAACCCTACTCTTTTTGTTTTGCAATATAAAAACTGCAATTTGTTGCAATATGTTGAAGGCAGATAACTGTGTAAGGCCATCTCTTTCAACCACATCAAAGAATGTCATTCATTCCTCAGGTTGGAATACATAGCAATGAGCCTCTTTCCTTTGGACCACTGCTGATATCTAGCAAAGCATAAATTCTTTCTGTTTCCTAGATTGTAAAACTCTGTTACAGGGGCTTGCTTCCCTGGTGGCTCAGTGGTAAAGAATCTGCCTGATAATGGCAGGAGATGCACGTTCAATCCCAGGTCTGAGAAGATCCCACTTGCCATGGAGCAACTGAACTCATGCACCACAACTATTGAGTCTGTGCTCTAGAGACCAGGAGCTGCAACTACTGAGCCCACCTGCCACAGCTACTGAAGCCTGTGCAACCTATACCCCATGCTCTGCAACAAGAAAACCCACACAAGAAGCCCTCACATGGCAATTAGAGAATAGAAAAAAATGTCTACTACAATGTCTGATTTTTTCTTTATATTCTGATTGCATGATATGTCCACTTTGGAGACACAGACAGTCACAGGATGGGGTGAGGATGATTAGAAAGCCTAGGAATCTGAATGGAATTTTATTTGGGGCTAAAACACTATCCAAAAGGTCAGTTTTCATTCCAGTCCTAAAGAAAGGCATGCCAAAGATGTTCAATGAATGCACAGTTGCATTCATCTCACATGCTAGCAAAGTAATGCTCAAAATTCAACAAGCGAGGTTCCAACAGTACATGAACGGAGAACTTCCAGATTTTCAAGCTAGATTTAGAAAAAGCATAGGAACCAGAGATCAAATTGCCAACAATTGTTGGAACATAGAAAAAGCAAGAGAATTCCAGAAAAACATGTATTTCTGCTTCATTGACTATGCCAAAGCCTTTAACTGCGTGGATCACAACTACCTGTGGAACTCCTTCAAGAGATGGAAATACCAGACTACCTTACCTGCCTCCTGAGAAATCTGTATGCAGGTCAAGAAGCAAGAGTTAAAATGGGACACTGAACAACAGACTGGTTTCAAATTGGGAAAAGAATATGTCAAGACTGTATATTGTCACCCTGTTTATTTAACTTACATGCAGAGTACATCATGCAAAATGCTTGACTGGATGAAGCACAAGCTGGAATCAAGATTGCCAGGAGAAATATCAATAACCTCAGATATGCAGATAACCCCAACCTTATAGCTGAAAGTGAAGAGGAACTAAAGAGTCTCTTGATGAGAGTGAAAGAGGAGTGAAAAAAGCTGGCTTATAACTCAACATGCAAAAAATGAAGATCATGGCATTTGGTCCCATCACTTCATGGCATCTGGTCCCATCACTTCATGGCAAATAGATGGGAAAACAATGGAAACAGTGACAGGCTTTAATTTCTTGGGCTCCAAAATCACTGTAGATGGTGACTGCAGCCAATAAATTAAAAGACATTTTCTTCTTGGATGAAAAGCTATGACCAACCTAGACAGCATATTAAAAAGCAGAGACATTACTTTGCCAACAAAGGTCCGTCTAGTCAAGGCTATGGTTTTTCCAGTAGTCATGTATGGATGTGAGAATTAGACTATAAAGAAAATTGAATGCTGAAGAATTGATGCTTTTGAATCGTGGTGTTGGAGAAGACTTCTGAGAATCCCTTGGACAGAAAGGAGATCAAACCAGTCAATCCTAAAGGAAATCAGTCCTGAATATTCATTGGAAGGACCTTTGCAGAAGCTGAAGCTCTTTGGCCACCTGAGGCAAACAACTGACTCACTGGAAAAGACTCTGA